>JACJUY010004222.1:25854-38219 GCA_014220935.1 Platorchestia sp. MABIK | reverse complement strand
TGAGCCTCGACACAGATCAGGGTCAACCCGATCGTTGATGTTGGCTAATAATGCTTTAAAAATGATTCAGATTAATAAGGAAAATCAAGTTTGGAGCCACATTTTCATTGATAAAATCACCAATAGGCGAAGAAAACAAGGCTCCAGCGCAGAAAAAATTTTTGAATGAAAAGCTCTCTTCTAGTCCTATGAGTTAGAGTTAACCTGCATGGTAAGTATAGGCGCAAAAATTCTCACAGTTGTGCCTAATGCTCAACTCTGGTGAACGTGAAATTTTACATTCATCGCTACACTAATGCTCGATGGCAAAGGTGCTTTAAAACATTTGTATTTAAGACTAGCAAATAAAGTACATCGACGACTAATCGATAGCAAGATCGTTACTCGAGGTGAGTGCAACCCACACTTTCTGAGCACAATCAACAGCAATCAGCACGTGTAGAATGTATGCCAAATGAATTTTCAGGAATTATTACGGTGAAATAATAATTTTCATTATAATCTCAAACAAGTGACCATAAAATTTGAGATAGCGGTTAGTTTGAGTAATTGCACTTCATTAAAGCTATAATGAATTTTTGCTGAAAATATATTTCGTAGTTGAATGCAGAACAATAATTGAAACATAAAATAAGAAATATATAAAGAGGGTAATAGAGATGGGAATTCATCATGTAGACCAAAGAAATCTGAGAATAATATACAAGTATGCTACGTTGAGGCTAAAATTAACATGATTTAATGTTTCTGAGATTGAGCTGGAAAGATTTAGGATTGATTCCGGTTTTGTGGGTGGTAAATAAGAACGAAGATGACCGTACCGGTAGGTTTACTTTGGCAATTATCTCCGGTAACAACATTTTCCTAAATTCCTCGCAAAAGCAGTTTAGCTTCTTTCATTGGACAAGACACGACATCTTGTGTGCCTGACGCTGATGGTGGCCCCCACAACTTGTGTTCCTGATATTGTTTTATACCCTCAATTTTATTGCACTTACTGCAGGTGAATTTGTCTAATATCTCCAATTTTATGACGCGTGCTTCAGGGTATTTACTCTTAGTTTAAACCAACGCGTTGTGTTCATCTAATATACATATTTGAGTGAATAAATCAGATGCCTGTTGTGAGTGATCACAAATAAGACTGATGTTCTAAAAAATGCAGAAATTATTTGAAATTAAATAGCCTATAGCCTTAAAGTTACAAAATCTGCGAGTGGGATTGCTTGTATTTCCTATTGCTTGTTTCATTTTTGTAGCGCAAAACAAAGTTCTCATCCCGACATTCTAGCTGGATTTAGTTATTTTGCTTTTTTTCTATTTGCTCCCACACGTTTACCGACTTCTGGTTTTGGATTTATAAGGGAAGACCCTGAAACTGAGCAAGAAAAATCTGACGTTTAAATCATTCTTCGTAGCACTCGCCTTCCTAAACATACAGTATTTCTAGTTTGAAAACGCGTAAAACTTTTACTCTGCATGTTTATCTAGTGATGCTCAAATGCCGCGTGCCCGCAAAAAAGCTGGCTGCATTTCGAGTCTAGTCCAGAGAAATACCAATTAAATCAATATATTAGTGCTTGCAACTTAGCAACTCACTTTACTCCTGAATTCTCTTTAAAATCAATAGCTGCTTTAATGCTAGGCCTGCTGTGTAAACGGCACTTTATCACTTGGACTAAATTAATTCTTTAGCAATTCATTGAAACATACGGAATGAAAAACGTAGCTTAGCACAATACTGAGCTTGGGCTTATTATGCTTTGTGATGTGCTGAAACCGGGCCAGGCACATCAAGAGGGATTATTATAAACACTCTAACTTTATAATACTGTTTTATAAAACAAGCGCCCTACAATTATTGCTGTTGACTTATAATGTCTCCGCAATTCCCAAGTAAACATACTTAAGAGACTCCCTCACACCCACACTCTCATGTCTACTTGAACGGTATCGTACAGCGACTCCACCAACACGGTAAGTCCTGAAATCTGCCCTATTCAGTGATATGTGACATGTACACATCATTACTCGTGACAGGACTATAAAATCATACCAGACTCCTACAATCATATCAGACTCTTATAATCATACCAGACGAGTCCAGTCGAAAAATTCGACCTATGTGTTTTTCCTATGATCGACATGTATCCAAACTCGACAGTCTAACCAACTATACATAGGTATCCATGAAATGCTAGCCAAAGCAACTCTACATGATATATGCCACAACAACCACACTTTTCAATGAGTTGAGCAGTGTAGTACGTGTAAAGCACTTCAAATGAGTAATAGCCAGAACTGGCTGAGCACAAAAATGTGATAATTAATGACACATCACAGAGGGTTGCCTGGTGGCAGAAAATTGTCCATACGGCAACTCTACAAAACATAACTGATTCCTTTTCCAAAATCTAGGGGTTGTCTTCAAGCCGGTACGCTCATAACAATAAATAAATACGGCTGAATTTTCAACTGCTTTACTATGTCGTAGTGGTCCACGACATAGTAAAAGGTAAGTTAAGTAAGGTTGGAAGTTAAGTATAGTGTAGTGTAGGAAGAGGAAGGTCCTTCATCCTCAAGGCGTCACCCTCTTGTCGAATAATAATCTTAAACAATAAAGTGTACAACACCTAAATGCAAAAATGATCCTAATTCATACCAGACATAAGACTGAAAGAAAGTAACTTAGTTGCTCTGCATACATGTACGCAGCCTCGCCCATGAGCCACTTTTCTTGGTAATTAGCAGCATTAACCGCACACACGTCTATTCAAACCACCCGATTGCCAAGCGCCTTCTCAAAGTGTTCAAGCAGTTCTGCGCTACCACCAGTTTACCCATAATTTGAGCAGTTTTGCAGAGTAATACGTAAATTTTCTCAGCTTGCCCTGCTTCACAGCATATTTAAATTTGTTTTTTCGTCAAAGTAACATAACTGAGAGCTAAAAAATATTTTCTGATGTTATCAAGAGGTGACTTTTATCTATATTTTACCGATTTTGATTTGGAGTTGATTTTGGAACTAGTTATCACTAGACTTTCTTGCTTTTGGAAGACCTTGCTGTAATAGTGAATCGATCTTAAATAGTTTCCACTATACGCTATGCGTACAGCCTAACTGCTCTCAAACTTTGATATTAACCTCATCGCAATTTCATTATCCACCCACCTAGAATAGTTGTCTATTACGCTTTTCGTCAGACCAGCTAAACGGTTTCTGCATTTTGCTTCTCAGTTGCAGTGTATAGAGTAACCAGTTGGAGCGTACAGGGTTACCAGTTGGAGCGTACAGGGTTACCAGTTGGAACGTACAGGGTTACCAGTTGGAGCGTACAGGGTTACCAGTTGGAGCGTACCGGGTTACCAGTTGGAGCGTACAGGGTTACCAGTTAGAGCGTACAGGGTTACCAGTTGGAGCGTACAGGGTTACCAGTTGGAGCGTACAGGGTTACCAGTTGGAGCGTATAGGGTTGCCAGTTGGAGCGTACAGGGTTACCAGTTGGAGCGTACAGGGTTACCAGTTGGAGCGTATAGGGTTGCCAGTTGGAGCGTACAGGGTTATACAGTTAGAGCTTACAGGGTGACCAGTTGGAGCGTACAGGGTTACCAGATCTGGTAACTAGGATTGCCAGATCGTTTTTTCCGTATAATTCTCAAATCTTCCTCCCTAAATAATGAAATGATGCTGAGGGAATTTGCACCTGGAAACCTTTACTTGTCCAGAAAAAAATACATGTTTTCCATGAATTATTTTGAAGTGTGATTTGTTCATGAATTCATAATATGAGCATGCCAAAAAATATTGCTTACAAAATACAAAGTTGATGAAGCTTAATTCCACAAGCTACTGTGGAAAATAAAGCCCGTCATTAACGAAACCACTGAGAAAACTTTATCACAAATGCGTGATGAAATTTAAAAAACTCGTAATAGCAGATGTCATTTTCGAAAATTTCGATGATTTCATTGGCAATAAGTAATACGATGTCCAATGCTTCGTGCCACTTTAAATATAACGTGAAATGCACAATTCTGCATGATAAATTCTGCTGCAATAGAGTCCGCCGTACTGAGCCAGGTGTGCGGGAGCGAGGGAGGCAGCAGCGGAGGCCGCGCCACCGCCCCCACACCAGCGCTCCACTCCGACAAAATTGCTGAGGTCTGTGCCCTCAGCCTGGACGCTCATTTGTCAGCTGTCAGCAATGCCAGGCGAGGAGCCCCGGCTGTTCCAGGTACAAGTTTTCATGCAAGCGAACCTCACGCCTTTGAATTAGAGGCTTCTTGATTTAAATTTTTCAGTCATATTTCATTCGCGTGACAATTCTTTTATTACAAGAAATGAATGCAAATGATGCCTGTAAATCTGTTGTTAAAACACGAAGTTACTAGCAAGTGTGGAATGGATTGTTCATCCTCTTTGTAAACATTTTTAATGATGTATAATTCCAAATGCTATATCAGTTTTCATTGTTGTCCAACAAACAGTCAATGTAAAAATGCTTTCAACGTTCAGGACGTCGATTTTTACTGGACTCGGTCTACACTTCAATTGAACTATACATTTATTAACAACTAATTCAAAGCCTTCATTTAATCAACCGAAGTGTGGATGAAGCTCCATCATGGATGTCCATTTCCATGGGCACTTTATTTTATTGATGAAGCGCGTGTTCAGAACCTCCTTTTATGACTCGTTAACTGTAGCTGCATTCGAGTTGGTATCTGATCTCTTATGCCTTGAGCGCACATGAATATTGTAGAAGTTATTTGACAGTGAAAAATATGACTTTGATGTCATGTACATCTGTTCGCTTACTGATGTTTTTAAATCTAAGTGGAGATAAGCGAAAGACCACGCAATAACAGGCACTCAACGTGCGGTAAAATAAAACAGATGACACAAATGTTTGTAAGCACAAATTTCGCCTGGCAGTACCCAGAAGAATGATTAAGATAGATTTCGTTCATTTTTTTACAAAGAGTCTTCGTCGGCCCGCTTGAAGAGAAAGAAAATCAAAATAAATAAAATTTCTTCTGCTCTAGAAGAATTGAGATCTTTGGTAATGACTAAATGACACCCGGAAACTCACAGCCAATATGGTACATGGTCAACAGCGTTCTACTAAGTATAGTTCCTGCGTAGTCCATTTGCAACCATATCATTTCTTGTAAGAAGATTCTATGAAACTTCAAATGTCCTCACTGAAACAAGTTTTATGGGCCCGAAACGAAATTGCCATTTCTCCCAAAATACAAAACTGTGTTCTAACATAATCAAAAATATGTTTCTCAGACGAACAATCTAAAAATAGAACACAAAATCTAAACACACTTTAAAATTCATTACAAAAAACTTTATTAAAGGAATGATTCTTAAAAATAGGAATAAATTCCAAAACGCACAGATTAAATGTATTTTGGGACAAATCCATAACATGCAATTATTGATGAATGGTTCATTTGGTTTAGCCGTACGTTAAACGACGTAAATGTGTTTTATCCAGTGTTTCAGGAAAGTAGCTCCCCATCAAGGAGTATCTAGGGGCCACTCAGGTAGGTGTCGTCGCTCACGGACGAGAATTCTCCTAACAACATGCGGGTCAACATTACCACTATACTCTCTTGTCAATATGTAGAAACAAATTCGCAAAAATGTCAATCTATTGGTCGTGGCAATAGTAAATTAGCCCAAACAATTTCGCTCGCATGCACAGCGAGACTGAACTGTCTGCAACCTAGTTACTTTTCTGGTTGTAAAATTAATTATCATGTAATTTTTACATGGAAGATACACATAAGACTATATAAGAAGTAATGCAAATTCTTCTGTCGCTAATATACAAAATCAACACTTCCGTATCTTTCAACGGCATGAAATTAAAAAAAAAAAACGAGCACTGTGTCAGAATTAGAAAACAAACTGAAGTCGGGGAATTTGACAAGGCATTGCATCCTCTCATGATTTTTTAAGCCTTTTCCAATGCTAACCGCCCGTTAGAAAACACTGGAATACATGGTACAACTCTTAAAATTTACAGATGACACCTTATTGGCAATCATACAGAAACCGAATCGGCAGTGCTCTGGCGCGTTACTGTAGAATTTAAGCTTTTATTCAGGTTTTTATCAAGTACTGTTTTGTCACTTATGTTCTCACTGAATTTCATTCTCACCCTTCGTGAAATACGTTCCGCTGATTATGCTCTATGAAAAACCTCCATGCAAGCATTGTATGGAAAAACCCTGAAATTATTTTATGCCCCAAAGAGAGTGGTGTTCCAACAAATAGTCGCAGTTAATTTAAATACAAGACATAATCCTTGAAACTACGCGTTCGCTTAGCTCGCACCAGTCACAACCGGTGCGTGTGCAGATTTTTTTTATTGTCAACTACATGCGCTGCAAATACTTATGAATGTGAATACCAAAGAGTCTTAGGCTCATTTTCGGTTGTGTCAGAAGGTTCAGCCACAATGGAAGAACGTGTCTCGCTTGTGCGTTGCTAACCAGTGGACTGAACAGTTTTGCATTGAGTAAACTCGGTGGACTGGTTCATTCGTACGTTTTATGCAACTGAATATTTGAAGTTTTTTAAAACATGGAATTTTTTGAAAGCTTCTAAGCGCACACGGTAGTGCTTCAAATGTTATACTATACATATTTATCTATTTATATTCTGTTCGTCAAGTGCAAATATTCTCATGAATGGGGCATAATTCGGTATATCAAGAAGTATTTGTAGTGTGACAAAGCTTGCAATTATTTTGCTGAAAAAATTATGAGTACTTCAAGCAAAATGATCATTAGACCTAGAGGAAGCAAAAAGGATTTTGTATTTTCACAACCTGACAGACAATGTTTGCAGCTCACCTCAGTGTGACGCATGAGGAAACACTGCCGCGCCTCCATTTGTGGAACAATGACTAACAATAGACATCAGTTTAAAGGAAAAAAGGTCTAAAAATAGCTAGGAACAATTATTTATTATTGCACGCGACTATATAATTATGCTTTTTAGGCTCATTTCACTTTTTAAATTTTATGTATTCGTTGAATTATTTAGGCAGGACTCTCCCAAAGCCATAGTTAACGGTGAGAAATCGTATCTCATTTTCTACACTATACATTCTTTTCTGTGCAGTGCAGCCTTCTTGTTGCCTCTTTCATGAATATTCAGAATGATCTTAGAGCCTACGGTATCCTGGGCTCTAAACAATTTAATCAACAATTCTGATACAAGCTTAAGTAGAAATGACCAAAGCCATAATTGTACAATGGAGACTATTGGCGATAATCCGTGGGAAATTTTGCTATTACTTTATTACTTCTTTGACTACTATGAAAGGATCAGAGAAGCTTAGGCTGGTCGCGGGGTGACCAGACCAAACATCAGAAGTACCGGCTCCTGGCAACTATTTCATGGCATTGAAAAATGAGAAAATAATTGAATAATTTTGTAATTTCTTTCATTATATTATTCTAGGTGCACAGATTATTTCAAATTTTGGGTGTGCTTTGACTTACAATTATTCCAAGTTATCAAGTTTACATGTTTAGGAAATCATGACGTTTCAAGTCGTTCGCTGATTCTATTCGTACTATTCTATGAGTAAATGCCTAATTTATTCTAGGCTATCAAGTTACAAATACTTTGTTGACAACTCTATTGTTCTTTAAAAAGTACCCACAGTTGATAATCAGATTTAGGTTGTAAACCTGTTCGAGGTCATCGATTCATTCAAGTTCATCAAGTGATGCTATCTAACATTATAACAATACCTATTCAAGTACATCAATTTACATAGTCCTAGGATGTTATTTTTGGTTAAATTTTGAGTTATGAAGCTAAAGTTAGAGCTGCAAAAACTTATCTTAGTAACCCCTACAAATGGGGGAATTCCTTAACGTCATGACATAACTTGCTAATGTACTGAGGTACGCTGTATGTTTTCAAGTTCACCGAAAAATGTTCTCAGCTTCATGTTCTCAAGTGATGGCAGGTACAAGCAGCACTACTGACTTTCATCCAGAAAATCAGCTCATGATTCCTGGACGTCAGGGAAACTGTCGACCGTGACAGATCAGCCATGCATGCCAGTCCCCACCTTCAACTATGTGCCAATAGATCTGAGACTCCATAATAATTGAACATTTTACGAGGCTATGAAACTTATTACTTACATGGATTCTTTAATCACCCACTGTAGTTGTAGCTTTGAATGTAACGAAGGCGTTCGACCGTTAGTTCGTGTTTGTTTTCAACAAGGTAGCCGTTGGTCTTTGCTAAATTACTCTTAATTTAGACGGCGCAAAGCTGGCCCGACTCGGCTGGGGTTGAATTTTACGTGCACATCGGTTGAGGCATTAGTTCCGCTTCGTAGTTGAGCTAGCTTGGTTACTTATGGAAATTGCAGACTGATGTGCTTGAATATTGGACACTGATGCTCTCAGTTGTTGAATTTTTTTGTTAATTTCATGTCTCATGTGTGTGCATTTTTCAAAACAATGCGTATGACCTGTCAGTAGTTAATACAAAACAAAGAAGTGTTAATATTAGTTGTAAATTGGGGGAAGTAAGAGAAGGTGTGAAGTCGATGACTCTTCCAGACTTCGAAGCTGTACCCGTTGTTAAGGTGACAAATAGTAGATAGTTCCTGATTCATCTTCAAAGCAAAATTCAGTGCAATATTCATGACTGCTGAACCCACATTGCTCTTGCGATGTGGTAACTACTGATGGGAGCGTGATGAAGTTAATTAAATATTGCGAGTAAAGTCCGTAGATATGTTTATTGATCGAAAGCTCATTTGCTTATGAGATTGTTAAGTGATCTGGGAACCCAAACCTATGGAAATAAAGGAACGATTAAAATAAGAATTGTCACTATTTTGATTCCAGAAAAACAAGAATACGCAGGTATGGATACGTCAGTGAGTTTTACAAAGGATTTTTTTCAAAGATGTGCAAAATGCTAACGCGGAATGAAAAGTGCGTGAATACATTGGGAAACGAAAACACACAAAACGTGTTCGAATGATGTATAGCAATTGTTGAGCATAAAACTACGATTGAATGATGATGTTCAGGCAATTAAAAGTGAAAAGATTGACGAAGGAAGGAGTCGAAGCATTTCGACGGAATGATACTTATCGAACCCTAGACAAGCAGAATACAAGAATAATAGAGCAGGGAAAAGGACACAGAGAAGACAGACAAAGAAAAGGGAAGAAATAAACAAAGGTGAAATTATCAAGCTGATTGAAAATACAGAGATGGAAAAGAACAGCAGATGACAATACAAGCAGAGAATTTGAGGAAGTAGAATGGAAGGCAAGGAGAGGGACGGACGAGGAGGAGGAAGAGGGGTGGTGGGGATGACGAATAGTGCTACGACACGTGGTGGGGAGGGACGAGTGGGGGGAGGGGGTGTGGAGGTCAGGGGTACAAGGGGTACAAGGTACGAGGGGTGGGGCCCTCTGGGCGCTTGGGTCCGGGCCCCGTAAGGCAGCTTTAAGGGCGGTGCCTCGGTCGTACCTCTGTTGCTCGTGTTGCGCATGTTGCTGAGAGTGTGCTGCTGTTGCTCTTGTAGCTGAGGGTGTGCTGCTGTTGCTCGTGTAGCTGAGTGTGCTGCTGTTGCTCGTGTTGCTGAGGGTGTGCTGCTGTTGCTCGTGTTGCTGAGTGTGTGCTGCTGTAGCTCGTGTTGCTGAGNCTGCTGTTGCTCGTGTTGCTGAGGGTGTGCTGCTGTTGCTCGTGTTGCTGAGGGTGTGCTGCTTTTGCTCGTGTTGCTGAGTGTGTGCTGCTGTTGCTCGTATTGCAGAGGGTGTGCTGCTGTTGCTCGTGTTGCTGAGGGTGGGCTACTGTTGCTGATGCTGCAGAGGGTTAGCAGTGTGCTGCTGATGTTGCTGGGGGTTGACAATGTGCCACTGCTGTTGTTGAGTGTAGGCACTGTGTCGCTGCTGTGGCTGAGTGTTAGGAAGGCGTTGATGTTGCTGATGTTATTGAGTGTTGGCAATGTGCTGATGCTGCTTAGTCTTGGCAATGTGTTTATGTTGAGAGTTGGCAATGTATCGCTCATGCTCACGTTTCAACTGATAATGAAGGCATTGGGGCTGCTGATCAGCCACCTGATCATTAGCTTTCAATCTTACTTTAAAAAAGGCCACGACTTCGCTTGCCTGATGTACCTACATTAACATGACATCAACTTCTTTACAAGCAGGCACTTGCTTCCACAAATGAAGCCTCTAATACTTCAGACGTCTCCTGCTTGGTTAATTGAACTGTGAGCAGCACTCAGTAACTGGTGTAAATAAAATACGTAGTCCACTAATTGAGCACGCCCTAACAACAAGAGCGAGTATATCTTTAGCGGCCATGTGCTCCAGCAAGTTCAATTACACTAATAACGTATGTATACACTTATAGTGCACCTTTCATTGGCAAATCTTCTCATATCTTAAAATTGTTTACGTATGTGAATAGTAAAAAATTATTTGCATAACCGAACAGCCATCTGCAGTAAACTCTCACGTACTCTTCATAATTTACGTTCGGACTTGCTCATATTTGTGCTTCTTAAATTTGCTGTTACCGTTAAAGAGAGAGCGTTTTTCAGGCATGAATTCTCACGATGAAGATTTTTTCTCTTGGTCTCCGCGAAGCATGCCTTCAGCCATGATTGTAGAACTCCATCCGAACTGCTTCTTGCACTGGCTTCTCGCTCGAACTTCCCTCAAAGTTAGGAAGAAATGTTGCTTGTTCCAGCTTCTCAATCGGTGGCCTTTCTAAGATAGATGAAGTAAACGGTTAGTTTTTAATATTTTAATGGGCACAATTTCTCAGCAGTACCAATTTTCAGAGGTTGATTATTTTTCATCTAATGTGAATGAAACACTTGAAAAAATTACAACTTTCATATCCATATCCAAGAACCAATTCTTGCGCTCATACACAAAATATTTTTTTGCTCTGAATGTGTCAATTCAAGTCTCTGTAAAATACAGCCGTGATTAAAACAAAGTAATGTAGAATTTCTGATACAACAGTTCCGCCTGGAAACCTTGTATTTTCCCCTACGGAGACCCTCACAGGTAACGCATTGAACGACGCCGGCAAAGGCTCAAGTGCCAAGTCAGGAAGACGCTAACGCCCATGCAGCAGCAACGCCACCACCGCGCCAGGCTGCTCTGAGGTGTGAGGCACCAGTCGCTCCTACTCCAGCCCCCTGATCTTAGCGCGGAGCTTAGGCTTTCAGTAGTTGAAGTAGTGTGGTGCAATTGTTTGTACAATAATTATTTCTGCTTTCGATACTATTGCACTCATAGTTTTTTGCTTGACTGCCCCAAAACAACTGCTAAATTGACCGATTTGTGACGGCTTCTTCTTCTAAAAATGGCCCCACTTTTTTTCGTGTAAACTCGAAGTTACTTCAAATTCTGATTAATGGTCTCCTTGTATGAAAATAAAATTTGTCTACAGTGATTTTCGGTCGTATTTTAGTTCATCACACCTTTTAAACCGTTACACGAAATGTACCAGAAGTACGGTACAACGCTCCAGAAAATAGTACAAGGCTGATTTTTACGAAGAGATTTGCGCTACAAAAGAATAAGAAATGAGTGTGTATGGAGTGAGGGGAGTTGAGAGAGAAAAACGGGGAGGAGGCCGGGTGTAGATCTGAGTTGAGGAGGCGAGAGACGGTGGGTGGGGAAGAATAGAGGCGGAGGTGGGGGCGCAGAGCCGCTTGCTGCGCAGTTTGTGGCGCTGGAGCAGGGTTCTCACCTGCCTGCCTCGCCGCAGCGGGCAGGTGAGGGCCGTTACAGCCTCGGCGATAATGTAACAGCGAACAGGTTCGGTATTTTGAGAGTTCATCACGTGAGGACGGGTGGCAAAAAATTGCTTTAACAAACTGCGATAGACAATTTTCAGCCTCGTAAAATGTTTTCGAAAAAGCACCCTAATGGGAGAGGATTTTAAATTCATACGAGTACAAGCGGTCGATGTGAAAAATGCAATGCTAGAAGTTAATTGGAAGTAAGAAAATTTTAATACAGCATTGCATCGAAAATAACACAGTTAGAAAAACATCATTAAAATGAATATACATTCGAACAAGTGAACTAGCTTCATCAACTTGACACCAAATATACAGGACGTCATTTATGTGTCTGTGACAGCATTGTTAACAAAACGTGCAGACATGTGGACGAAGAGTAAAGAAACACACTTTACTTTACATGCAGTGCAAAATAACAAATGTTAAAAAAGCTTGCAATCTAAAGAACAATAAAGGTGAAGTTTGCACAGCGAGTCAGCACTGAAAGAAGAAAGGCAAATTACCCAAAAAACATGGAAGTGAAATC
>JACJUY010004222.1:0-17203 GCA_014220935.1 Platorchestia sp. MABIK | reverse complement strand
TGGTTCATGATCGGCATAGTCTCGTTATTTCTACGATAAAAGAGCCACTTAAACCGCTCTATTCCGGAAGATTAATAAGCAGTGCAACGATTTTTCCCGAAAATTGCGAATTGCTCTCGAAAACAAAATACTACACATTGTGAAACAAATCTGTCCAATTTCCGCAAATTTAAAGACAGGGCAAAATTTTCGCAATAACTCATCATAATTAACCGAGTTTGTTGAATACTGTCTATACATTAGAATTAAAAGGGCGATTTGTAGGAAATCTAATACGCAAGATAAAAAGAAGAACCAATATAAAAGGGAACATTCTTTTTAATAGCAAACGTTTCGGAGTCTCTGATTCCATCATCAGTGCTGTAAAACAGAATAAAAAACGATAATAATAAACAAATTGCGAAAAGCTATAAGAAAATGTCTGATGTAGGTAGATTGATTTTGTTTTCTTATAGCTTTTTCGCAATTTTTTCATTATCGTTTTTTATTTTGTTTGACAGCACTGATGATGGGAATCAGAGATTCCGAAACGTTTGCTATTAAAAGAATATTCCCTCTAATTTCGGTTCTTCTTTTTATCTTGTCTATATATTTCGTGTGGTTGCAATTCTTGCAATGTGCTATAATTGAACAGAATTGTATTACAGAGTCTGGCCTATTGTACCAAGTAACAATACACTATCATTAGAGAAATAACTGCAATGCTGATGAATGCTTCAGTAAAGAGCGCTCAAATTGTCTCATGCACAGAAAACGAGAAATTAAAGTCATCTCAAATCGCCACTGATTTACATTGCAGTTAAAACCAAACTGATGTTTAACAAATAAATTCATTTTCCTCGTCCTTTTTTTCGAGCCAGACCCATTTGCAAAGACCCAAGACCTCGGATGGCTATAACGCCCTTGGCTTATCGTCACCCTTGCCGACTGCAGCTCAAGCCCGTGATGAATTGGAATGCATTAGTAATACAAGTAATGCAATACATGGAGTCTCTCTCACAGAAAAGTTATCTCTTTCTCAGAATTGAGACAATGAAAACTGGTACATGAGCAAAAATACGTTGTAAGTTACTAATGGCGTTTCGCTTAAGAAACTGTTTATGAAATTCATCATTATTTTCAGAAGGTAACCGAATTGTAAGATCTATATTTGTCCCACAAATTTCAACCAATCATGTCATAATGCTGCTCTGATTTAACTATACTTCAACATGGACGAGAGGAGATAATCTCGCATCAATCTTGCCTCGGACATGTACAAGTATCTTTCTGTCTGTTCCAAGCAACGCTTAACTTCGATTCATCCCTGAAATTGACTTAAGACCGATGCTAATTAGTCTAGACTACATGCTGCTGTGCACAAAATCAGCAAGGCATATTCCTTCCAATGATGTGAGGTTTTGCCCTTGGCCAAACAAGATGTTTTTGTCGTAAAACCGTTCTGGAGATATTTTTTTGCAGGATCTTTACTAAGAAAATGAGAAATTGATACAGCAGTCCCAGAACAGTTTCTTGACGGGTTTGATGAAATTATTGAATCTTTGGTTTAAAGAGTAAAGTGTGATGATCCCCATACGTCAATTTCAACAGCTTATCCAAAGGCCGTATCATATTAGTTGTAACCTATTCTAATGATTTTTCTCTGTATTGTTTTCAAATTCATAGTGTTAGGTGTGAATTTACTTGGTAACCTCATATTAGAGTTCTTCAGATGGAGACAATAACTTATTTCAAGTGTAGGGCCAGTCAAAACTTAATTTGATTACCGTAGTAAAAATTAGGGCTCAGGAACACACAGTTCAACATAAGACTAATGATGCATTATCAGCTTTAATCAGAAGAGCAATCATTCTGGGAAAATCTGTACAGCAACAGGTGTAGCCATCAAGACGAGACAGATCAAATTTGCACATTGGAAACAATATGGCGAAACAGATTCATCGAATGCCACATTTGAAAGACACGACATTCTCAATGAAAGACTGACGTTCCTTGAGGTGTTGATAAAGATAAACTGAGGTTCCTTAGCTTATTGAGCGATTTGAAATTCTTTCTAGTATTTGAAATTTTTCCTTCGTTAGCTTAAGAAAATAACTTTGAGCGCTCACAGGTCTATTAAAAGGCCATAACTGCCCGCTTGAGGTCAGAGAAAGCCTGGTGTTATTTCAGGAACGTCAGGAAACATAGAACCATGACTGTTGAGGACTTGAAGAATGTTACGCGGTTTGAAGAAGGCTCATCCTCTTTCACAGAAATAGGAGGAAAGAAATGTGGTGAGAATCTCGTTAGAGAATCGATCCATCTCGTACAGTTTCCTTGGTGCAAGTATCTGGAGGCATTAAAACACGTTGAGATTGTTTTGCTAGGAAAGAATAATTACTACTGTCCCTAAGATTTCTGAATGAAAAAGTAGTGACAGGACTGCAGATAAGTTTTTGATGTATAAGTTTACAATTCAAAGGGGTTCTATTTTTCTAATGGTCAACAGTGCTAGTATCCGCAAAATCTTTCACTGCCCAAGATCAATAATCCGCCACATTAGGCAAAATTCAGGCACATCGACAGGCCTGAATCTCCTGATCTGAATGTCCTTGATCAAGGAGATTCCAGATCTGAATGCCATTATAGCATTTATTGAGAAACTTCAAGAATCATGACCTAAATTGACATTTGACATTTTGAAAGAGATTTAGGGTATCCCGTCTCATTGAAATTTAGAACCAGGAAAAAACAAGCTGTCACTCGGTTCAAAAGGGACAAGTTGATCGCTGAAAATTTATGAGCCATGTAACGTTTGGTCATGCAATTTGTTAAATGACACACAATACTAATGGACTAGTCAATCACTTCTTATACATAAGAAATCAACTTCTCTTTCTTACAGTGGAGAGGTAGAGAATAATTTTTTTCCTGAATGATTGAAAAAATTACCCCCCTGGATTAGAATATGTTGAAGAAATCTTAACTTGTTTTTTATGACTTCTTATTTTATTAGCTTTTTGAAACACGAAGAAATGTTTTCCTCAGTCAAATATTAGATTAAAAAGTTCAGGGTCAGCCCTTGACATTTTTGAAAAAACCTATACGGGGTCAATATTAAAATGAAAGTTTTGAACCTTGACCAACCATCAGCGGTAAGACCTGCATGAAATGCAGTTTCAAGCTATATAATGTCGAGATGATTATATGCTGGATAATAATCAACAAAAGTTTCTACAACAGTAACTACCAGACAACTAAAACGATTATCAAACCTCAGCAGCAAAACACAGGTAAAGTGAACGGGGCAAGTGCAGAAGCACAAAATTTAAAAGAAAATAGCAGCGAGCACTACAAAGCAGGAGCTTCCCTACCAAACATAAGGGATGCCACTCTGTCATTATTAAAACAGGGTTTGATCTTGCATAAGGAAAGTCATTTGAAGTTGTGAGTTTTGTTTTTGTACAAATAGATCCTAAATTGGGAAAATCGGAGTTAAAAATTTTTACCTCATACTGATCTGTTGTGTGAGATATTATGTATGAGTGAGGAGGGTGACAAACGTCGATTTCGGCTCTAGAACTCGCTCTAACGTGTTTAGTCAGCTCTGTGTTCTGACACAAAATGTACGAATGTTAGAGGGCGTACGTCGACACATACTCTGTACAACCATATTTGTAGCCAAGACAAAAAAGGAAACAAGAAGGAATTTCGTCCTGAAATTAAAGGAAAGAACCAATGGGTTGAGAAACACAACTAGTAAAGATCCTTGGAGAACAAAAGACAAGACACAATTCAAACATCTGTCCTTTGAATACAGTATTTTTTTAATTTTCTCCCGATGTTATTGTCAAGCATTTAAAAGAGAAATTTCATAAATTTGTTGTGTGAGTTAAAAGTATGCTCTTTTAGACAGTCAACTCACTTCTATTTTTTTTTCTGCTCGATCGAAATGATATTTTTGAACATCTGCCTCAACAAACAATTTTAATATTATTCCCTGATGTCAAGAAAACCAAAGTCTATTTGTCAATGTGCGTGTTACCTGTCATAAGTGTTTTCACCCCCCAAAGGTCATTATCTTTATCTTTATTGCATTAAAAAAATATATTCAACTTCAATTAACTAGCTATGAGACATTTATATGCTTTTTCTCTCAGTCTTTGTGCATTGAACTGGACAGTTATGGTAACTATATGTATATTTCAATTAAAGACATGTGTATCAAGACATTTGAAAAAATACTGTAACTTTTCTAATCAGTTAGCCTTATAGGACATTAATGTTTTTTTCTCTTATTCACGTCCCTAAAACGTTCTTATTAGCCTTGCGTGGTGCAATAATTTATCTTATCATTTCTTACGCCCTTGAGTATATTACATCAGCCTTATCTAGGTGGTTAATTTCACGTTATACTCCTATTGTGTTTACATATCTTGGTTGCAGTTGTAGAACAATCCTTGCCATGTTTTTGGCTCAGGTAGACTCTTTTGTGCCCCTTATATTAACATGGAAATATTATAAATTAGTGGCGTGTTAAAAAAAATTCTCCGAGTCCCTTGATTGGCATAATAGTTGAAACGTAGGAGTGAAAAAATAGCTCTGAATGTCAACCTCGTAGCCTAAGACGCAGAATTATTTTAATGGACCCGTTTTTATGTCAAAAATAGTTCCTCATCCCGCAAGTCCCTGAACTCGTATTCCAATGAAGGTTTACACTAAAAAGAGTGTTTTCAATAAGACATCGTCACTGAAATTATGTCTTCTCTTCTAATTGTAGTTACATATATTATCAAACTTTGATAAAGCAACAAGAGGAATAGATTACGCTCAATCATTTGTTTCCACTAGTGACATAGCTATTACGATCCTCATGTGTGTGTATCAATTCAATCATTTATTTCGACTGTGACATGGGTATTACGATACTCATGTGTGTATCAACTAAGGATCCTTACTTTGAGAAATTTTAAAAACAAATGATTTGCTTGATGTATCCACTTTATTGGGAATAAACTGATTTTCTTTTCTTTTCTTTTCTTTCTTTCTTTCAATTCCTCCGATTGCTCTACAAAATATGAAATATGAATGTATATTTCAAGTTTGCCTGGTGTTCAGATGGAAACGGTAAAATTAAGTTCCTCATTGTGGCTTTGAATTGTGTGAAAGGGAAGCTACGTGATGTGAAGAATGAAAATAAGAAATCAAATTCAAAACGAAATTAACTTCAGAAAAACAAATGTTGTGGGCTCGACACAAAAGCGTTCTAATGCCAGTAACTTCAAACTGAAAAGAACAAAAAGCTAAAATAAATCAATAATATTATTCTGAACTATAAGAAACAGAAGCTCCCAATTTTCAGATTTCTACTTGATGAAAGAGCGTCTAAGATGCAAGTTTGCTGCAAGTTTGATAGGCAACTGAAGCATGAAGAAGCTCTTTGTCTTTCACATTTTAATTTCGCTCTGATGGGCTTTCCACCCTTTTCTTTGTTGAGTTTAAGTGCTGAGGTTCGGTAGTCTTCGTCGTAGTTTGGTACTTTAATATTGTACGAACTGCTCTTGCCATGAATAATCATGTGCATAATTATCCAGCCAATATGTACTTTCAAATTTCTGAAAATTGTGCATGTCTCACACCTGATAACAGGTCGAGGCCTGAATTGAGCATTTTTTAAAATTGGTCTCGTGCAATTTTTTTTGAAGCGTTGAGTGCAGTGGCTGTTGCCAAGTTCTTCTTTTGAAAAAAATAAATTTTAAATAAAATTTTGTATTAAATTTTGTAAAAAAGAATAAAATTGAAAAAACAATTAAATTTTGTTTGAAATTAAAGTGAAACTTAGCTGTTAATAGACGGGATTATACATTTCTACTTGACATTTAAATAATTCTCATATTATTCACTCCAAATTCCCGAGGCTTGAAAGAAAACTACTCATGTTTCGTCTCATTAATTTTTTTTTATTATGGTTGATGTAACTCATTTTCCTAGTTTTTCCTCGTGACGGCCTTTCACATATTGGCGTTTATTGCAGACTAATGTACACGACCCAACAAAAAGGACGGTATTCGATACTTTCTTTAGACAAATCTTGCAGCTGTGGATGGCAAGCAAATACGAGTGCTTTTCAGAAAGTAAGGGGCGTTTAAGAATTAAAAAAAAAATAAGTACAAAAAGTTCTTCATCATATACATCTGAAAAATCGACTAAAATTTTACTTTTCTACTTAGTCACCGAACAAATTGAGGCACTTATCATAGCGGTCGACTAACTTTGAAATTCCTCCGTCCTGGAATTCTGCCGCCTGCGATCTCAGCCACTCAGTGAAGCGCACCCGCAGCTCCTCGCCGTCGTCAAGGCGCTGTGTTGCGAGCCAGGTTTCATTCTTGAAAACAAGTGCTAATCACCAAATGCAAGATCGGGACCGTAGGGCGGACGACAGGAAACCTCCCATGTGACGACGAGGAGCTGCGGGTGCGCGTCACTGAGTGGTTGAGATCGCAGGCCGCAGAATTTTATGACGAAAGAATCTCAAAGCTTGTCCACCGTTGTGATAAGTGCCTCAATTTGTTTGGTGACTATGTGGAAAAGTAGAATTTTAGGCGCTTTTTCAGATAATATTTTTTAATGCATAGTGATTTTTAATTCCTGAACGTTCCTTACTTTCTGAACAGCTCTCGTATATCCATCCTAATAGTACTCGCGATAAAATATTCATGTAATAATTGTGTACTGGTGAATCTCGTATCACAGATACAGTCATTAGGCATAGTTACAGTATGAGCGTTACAGAGAGACGGACCAACCAATTTAATGTGTTCATTGTTCAATAAGATACCCATTGTAGTAACAGAGGAGAAACTACGTTGAAAGTATATTTTTCAATAAATTTAAGGAGACACCTGGCATTTTATTATATAAGTATTATAAAGCATGCATTTTGTTAATTTCGAAAGTAGAATGTCTAGCACGTAGAAGCATAGAAGTAAAAAACTCATAGGACTACTTTCAAAAAAATATCAAATAAGCCTCCATTGAACGATATCAAAGACCTGCGAGAAGTGCACCACGTGTACCGTGAAGTGCACCACGTGTACCGTGAAGTGCACCACGTGTCCCGTGAAGTGCACCACGTGAACCGTGAAGTGCACCACGTGTACCGTGAAGTGCACCACGTGTCCCGTGAAGTGCACCACGTGTCCCGTGAAGTGCACGACGTGTACCATGAAGTGCACCACGTGTCCCGTGAAGTGTACCACGTGTACCGTGAAGTGCACCACGTGTCCCGTGAAGTGCACCACGCGTCCCGTGAAGTGCACCACGTGTACCGTGAAGTGCACCACGTGTATCGTGAAGTGCACCACGTGTCCCGTGAAGTGCATCACGTGTACCGTGAAATGCACCACGTGTAACGTGAAGTGCATCACGTGTACCGTGAAGTGCATCACGTGTACCGTGAAGCGCACCACGTGTCCCGTGAAGTGCATCACGTGTACCGTGAAGTGCATCACGTGTACCGTGAAGTGCATCACGTGTCCCGTGAAGTGCATCACGTGTACCGTGAAGTGCATCACGTGTACCGTGAAGCGCACCACGTGTCCCGTGAAGTGCATCACGTGTACCGTGAAGTGCACCACGTGTACCGTGAGGTGCATCACGTGTACCGTGAAGTGCATCACGTGTAGCGTGAAGTGCATCACGTGTCCCGTGAAGTGCATCACGTGTACCGTGAAGTGCATCACGTGTACCGTGAAGTGCATCACGTGTCCCGTGAAGTGCATCACGTGTATCGTGAAGTGCATCCAAATTGAACTATGAAGGGTTAAAATCTAGCTTTAAAGTATCGGGTTCGCAAAAAAGTTCGTTCGTTTTGTGAATGCTATATTTTTGACTTTCTAAAGATCGTTTCATATTCTTATTTTCAAAATCCTGTATTCGGTACAGCGAGCCGGCTTACGTCTAAGTGTAATACGAGTAAGCCTCCAAGTAGAGAAGTTCTAACATTTTTGCTTGCATTCGAGCCTTTGAAATGGTGGACCAAGAGAGCACTTCTGACATCTAGAATGCTTTTTACTTGAAAAAAGGAAGAAACAAAACAAAAACTATCCATATACATGGCATATATTTGTGTAAGCAACTGTTGTTTTATTTCCTTTCTGAAGTAAAAAGCATTAGACATCGGTAGTGCTCTGCTTAGTCCACCATTTCATGGGCTCGAATGCAAGCAAACACGTCAGAACTTCTCTAATTGGAGGCTTACTGCTCACTGACGTAAACATGCTCGTTGTACCGAATACAGGATTTAGAAAATAAGAACAAAAAACGTTCTTCAGAAGGTCGGAAAAATGACATTCAAAACACAAACGAACTTTTTGCCCAACCTAAAATAAAAAAAGACTACTCATGAAACAAAACTTTTTGAAAAGTGAATTCGAATTGCAATTCAATTAACAATATTAAGGAGTTTTTATTGTCAGTGAGCGGAGGTTTCTGATAAAAAAGCTCTGCATTTTTCCTGAAAAGTTCCCACTATTATAAATTTGAGCAAACTTAATTGGATCTTCAGATTTTTAAATACAGCTCACACCAGCATTTTTCTAATCATCTAGTCATCGCAAAATTTGGTTTAATTTTTAATTTACTTACTCACTACTACTGCTTTCGAATGGAAATTCGGCTTAGTTCCAAGGTAGCTTAGGTTTACAATTGTATAATATTACTCTGACAACTGTTCGAACTGAAGACACAATTTAAGTTGAATTTATGGTCAAAAATTAAAAAAAATTCAACATTCGTAACCAAATTCAGGAGCCGGGATATATCTTGTGTACGTAAAAAATTGGAAAATCTAGGACGCCAATGACTAGTCAGACACACGGTAAAGTATTTATTTTTAAGCTATATACGAAGTATCTGTGACTTATCTTCATATTTCCTCTGGATTAAAGAGGTAGGCAAGGCTGTCAACTATCGACGAACAGTTGACCAACTCATTCAATGATCGCATATGAAGTCCTCCTTAACTGTGCGCATGCTGCTATTAGCACATCTTACCTCTCTCTAATAATTTTCTTAACATGCAACAAATTAGGGTAAAAAACTCGCCTATAAAGAAATAAACATGCTTGCATTGATTTTCGCTCTGAAAAATTTAACAGCTCAAAAAACAAAACGATATTCCCAAACAATCGTACAATGAGCACATTTTTATTTGAAGTTTTCGATTTCCTACTGAGAGCATCATGCAGTCTTCACAATTGCATCAGAAAAGTATTCACGCAGCTCACCAGGGGAGAAGTCAGCAGTTTGTCGATACCTACGCCGGCCTTGTCCCGATGCCCGCACTTCAATCACTGTGATGACTTTTGAAAAACTGAGCTTGCATGCCATGAGACTGAAATAGAGATGTGTACCTGCTTCCACAGTTCTTTTCTACTCACAGGTTTTCAGTTAAAATACAGCTCTAAAAGTACCAGATGTTTTTCGAGATTTGAGCGAAAATTTGAACAATGGGTTAATATATTCATACATACCTAACGCACGAGTCATATTAGAAATACAAACATTCACTGATACCCTCCGAAAAATAGAATTTTTGTTATGAGAAAACCATTTCTAGTGCTTGCTGTTGCTTTCCTTAATTGAGTTTTATTTAAAACCGTCAAACTCAGTCATACTTGTCTGGCAATATGATAATTAAAGATAATGATCTACGTTAAAAATTCCAGTTTTATGGTAGAACAAATACACTGCCATGCACTTGCGCTCATGTCTCAACATTATCTAAGGAAGGGTCTACTATCTTTCAATAGTTTGAAGGCGCTCGGATCCTTTCTTTACGGAACAAATCTACGCATGATTTCTTGATGCGAACATTGACAAAACTTTCGAGCACCAGGGTCGTTTTAGCGCGTGATTTTAAAAATTTATGCCACCCACGCTCATTTATATCCCATTATCATAATTTGCTCTTCAATCTAAAACTTTTTAACGCAATATTGGCGAGATGTGATCAAAACTCATTTTACTGACCAAGTGGATGCGTTAATTTTGACTTCTCATACGAATTCTATATCATTCAACAGGGAAATTTGACATGTTTATAAAATATGACAGTAACACTCACTGTAAAATCGAGCCATAAAAGTCAGAGAGTGCTAAAGATTAAGACCGAAAAAACAATCACATTCGTTCTATGAAAGTCTTACCTTATAGTATTCAGTAATAAACTGAATCTCGCAGAAAACTCCTTTTAAACCATCAATTTCACGGAAGTTGCCTCATGTACACCCTAATGCTGGATCATACATTTTGTTTGTGCTATTACCTCCACAACTTGATTTAGGTTCTCTATTGGCCTATTAACTAGATTTATACAGTGGCGGTAACTACTAGCACGTACCTCGGTGTCTTTCGTGTGTGCTATCTGAAATTGATTGAAAATAAATAACAACTCCTCCTACAAGCTTTACTTTTCCTCTGTTTTGTAACTGCAGCTATCTGGCAAACAAAAATGATCAAAATTTAGCCCCTTTGTATAGAACTATCATTGTTTTGACCACAAACTTTTATTTCTAGGATTTTTCTCATTGTGGGTTGGTTGAACCCGACTGTACTCGCTATGCTACGTCGGAGCTGCTGATGCTGTCAGCGCCGAAACTGACAAGCGATCTGAGCACTGATCACACGTTCGCGTGTTTCAAATTATAGTAAACCTGTGTGTCTCTATACGTGTCAGAATTATATGACAGTGAACACGATAGGATGTTACAGTCAATTTACAAGCTATACTACTGTTCCATTTATTTTTCTCTATCGCTAGTTTCCAAAGTTAGCGCCCTCTCATAGCATGGACAATAACGGCAATTCTAATTCATCAATAATTATTTCCTGACAGAAAAATTACGATAGTTTTCCAGACCCTAGTTTTTCACGTTGCAATCTTGCCGAATTGGCGTTCAATATGAGTTCGATTTGCAAAACTTTAATGTGAGTTGTTTTAGAATTATAACGAGCAAAATGAAATATTCGAGAGACCATATCTTTATCAATGAAGCCTGTCTCATTCAATTTTTGTGCTCCGTGAGCAGGTCTAAGCTTAAAGCTCAGGTACTCACAAATCTCATTAACCTTTAGCTTGAACATCAAGCAACACAGGTCCAGTTTCACAAATTTTTGTAGACTAATCAGTCATGGCGTTCCTTTTTTTACTTGTGATTTGATGTAAACTTAAATCTGAGAATTTAAACTGTACATTTTTCATAGAGACTTGAAATAGCCAACCCTGACAACCATATCCTAAAGCTAGAAGATTGCGAAGAATTGAATAACTTCATCAACCTTATTGATTTCGAGATTCTATCCAAAAAGCAAAACAACCTGAAAATAGTTACTTCAGACATGTTTATGAAATTTAAAAAATGAAACTATTATTGGAAATTTTAACCATCTTTTTAACAAGATGATTTATCTCTTTCACCGCAAATACGTGTATGTAAGCCATTATCTTTAACCTATAACTGTTCATTGTCATTATGAAAACATCATTCCTCTACATGAGTCTAAATTAATTTTTTGATACCTCAGCATTAACCCACGCACTGTCGAATCTTAATTATCGTCAGAAAAGCTGAGTCTTTCAACCACAAAAAAAAATCCTTTGTAATTTGTGCAATAGACGCTTTTACTCAGCCACACAGCTTTATTAACTGCCGTGGTGCCCTGTAAAATTATAATCATTGATATTTAACACATTCTCCTACGACTGTTAAGTTAAATTGATAATTTTACTCTGTTGATATTGTGACCATCTCTCTTCGAATTAAAATCAGGTCGAACTTGAAATTATTGAAATTTTGGGCCCCGCCACAACTGATCATTTGGCTACCCTTGTACGTGATCCCGTCGAGCCCCTCTCTGTGTAATTGAATTGGGCCTGATATGAGCGGGCGGACAGCCTGACCGGTCACAGGCACCGCTGACCCGGGCAATCTGGGCTCAATTTGAGGGTCATTTTGGGTCGCTAATGACGAGTGGACCCACCGAGCTTGGGCGTGGGTGGGAGGCTGGTGAAGAAGCGACAGCTGTGACCGCGGCAACAGCTGTGCAGGCTGAACAATAAAATTTACGCTGTTGTGGTCACTTGTGAGTTACTCCAAGATAATCGATTCGGGATTGATTTGGCATGCGTGAAAAAGCTGAATTTTGAAAGATATTGTTCAGTAAAAAGATATTTATCCGTTATATAGGCATGTTTTATATGCCAACTTGTTGCGTCATCAGCTTTATGTAAATTTTTGCCATCATAATTGATCAGAGAATTACTTTAATCGTCTCATCTAGACCTTTGGCTGTCACTGCGAATAAAAAATTACAACGTGAAAAATGTGCGGGTATTCAAAATTTCTGCACTGTTCGACTTTATGATTGCGAAATGTTTCGCGCAATAATTTTCACAACAAAAACACGATAGTTTTCCAGCTGCCAGCTGTGAGTAAACGCTCACTCGAGTACTTCACTGTTATATTCAAGTGATGATAAACCGGATGTTGTGAAATTCGATGCACGTATTTTAACCAGATGCTGAAAAACGCAAAATGAAACTATTTTCATGTGTTGCAAAAACCTCAAAACTCCTTCGTTTTCGAGAAATTATGATCTGAAATAATTTTAGATTCTCTTAGGAATAGGCTTACAATGCAGCCAACGAGTAAAATCTAAGTTGGCGCGTGCTTAAGCCTATTCCTACGGGAACTTAAAATTATCTAAGGGTATCATTTCTTGAAAATGAAAGAGTTTTGAGGTTTTGTCACTCCTGAAAATCGTTTTATTTAGCGGTTTTCAGTATATGGTTAAAATATGTGCATCGAATTACACAACAACCTGTATAATCAAATTATTTGACAATTAAAAGAGTAAATTTAGTGGCATGCTCGATGTTAGCAGTGCAAAATAAATATAAATAGAAATATGGTAGCTAGTAAATGTTGTGATCTCTCAAACGGGAAGTACAGTACATAAGTGAGCCTTTATAAAAGTGAAGAGACTACTTCAGTGTAAATGAGTAAGCACAAAAGAGCAAGACAGGACTCCAAGGAAAAGTCTTTGAAAATATTTTTAATCCAGTATAAAATAATGCAAGGTATACGGCAGCTGAAAATGTTATTGAGTGCAATGCTGAACACTTTTTGATGACCCACATTTGTGTGACCTGAAGTAACTCGACAGGGTCAAGTTGCAATCGGACTCCTGTCGAAAAAAACAATGATTATGGATCATGCATCATTTCAGATAAAATGGTTTGCGAATAGTGGGATACCAATGGTTCTACGGTGCTTATTTTTCGGTACAATGAGAGAACTCAACACACAGTTCATAAACATTGGCCGGTATACCCTCACTACGAATTGTCTGTTAAATCCCTTTCTAGTGAAAGTATTTTGAGGTATCGTAATTATTATGCAGCTCGTTTTAAATTATATTTTTAAGTGAAGTGTTTTATAAGGCTCATTATGGGATTTACTCAAAAATTGAAAATACTTGTAATAATTTTCAATGAAAAATTTTCCCACATAAACTCTTGCATTAGTTAAAGTACGTCTGAAGTTTTTTTTTCTCGAAATGGTTGAAAAAAGATCGCTCAGTATGAATGGAAGAAAGCAAGCCATGGTATGTGAGAAATATATCATGACATCCACATACTGTATAACGAAGAGGAATCACGAATGATAGCACTTCAGCTCTGTGTGTATTTCGAAGTTTTTGGTCAGCCATTTAAAACTGTTCAATTTTTTTCAGAAAATAGTTGCTGAGCACTTAGGCGCGTGTTTATCCTACTTCTTCAGTTGATTAAAGTGTCTTCTGCATCTGCAAATAAGAAAACCGTGTATCGTATCTATTGCATTTGAAGCTAGACCATTAGGAGTGAAAGTATACCCGTGAGGACTGCTTTACTGATTGTGTAGCTATGGAACAGAAACTCTTTTTATGCTTTACTCGTATACGAGAGCATAAAATTATTTCCCGCCATTTCTAATACTTGTTAAGATGTGTCAATAGGTAAAAAGGAACGTACCAAGAATTTTTTCCCTTTTCAGTTTGAAATAATGCTAAAGAATGTAAGTAAATCGAAATGAAAATGTCTCCAATTATCAACATCACATTCCTATAACAAGGCAGGTATAAAACGAATGAGAAAACAAAAACAACTTACTACATAATTGCTAAGGGAACTTTTTCCCCGATTAATTACACAAAAAACTAAGATTGCAAGGATCACAAAGTTGGCGTGTGTGCTTTGGAATCAAAAGTGGATGTTGTTCTGAGAGTTGACATGAGAAAGTGTACATTTGTGCGGGTATTGTGTGTTGCACAAAGCAACAGCGCACAAACCCCAATACGTATTCTCCTTTTTATATCTTCCTCATTACAATGCTGAAATAGTGAAATTCCATTCCCCTGCCGTCACCAACCTAAAGCCGAGTAGGAGACGTGATGTCTTAATCAAATACCGTTCATCTAACATCGGGCAGAAAGCTCTGTCAGTATCAGGCGCCTTTCTGTGGAATAAACTTCCCCAGAGCATCAAAACCCCTCAAACACTTAGAGAATTCAAAACTAAAATAGCTCTCTATCTTGCGTCTACACAGTAAGTGTAAACTGTAGTACGTACTGGAAAAGAAATCAGGAATTTTTAGTACAAATTATTTTCTCTTTTCATTACATCATACAACAATCAAAACATTTCTGTATTATGCATATGCAATATGATTGATTACTTGTATGCGAATATTAAGTACATGTATGTACTCACATGTGACGCTCCTATGTGTGTATATGTGTATGAATATATATATATATATATGTACGTGTATGTGTGTATGTATATATATGTAGAACTTATTCCCATCCTAAAATGCTTTAGTTAATAGTTAATATTGTGTGACAATGTGCCGTCCCTTACACTCTTTGAGTATACTTTGGCCACACTATTTCAGGTTGTTCTGACTCTCTCGTTTTGTCCCAGCAATGTTGAAAATGTTATGGTCGGCATTGTACAACGATCCGATTCATCTGTTTGAATCCGGTGAACTTTTTTGTGCCAAAGCTAGTAGCATATGAAGTTTGATATTTATGTTACTGAAAAATCTTTCATTTTATCCGAGCCAGTTATTTTAGCTTACTAGTTGAGACGAAAAGTGTAAAATTGCCTCTAACATAAACCTCGTAGTCTAGAACGCAAATTAATTCGGATCAACCCATTTTACTTTCAACCATAATCCCCCATTTCACTAGTTCCAACGCTCGTAAGCTCAAATTTCAATATGGGAGTGCACTAACCAGCGTTTTTAACAACAACACATCACATGCACAATGTTTTCTCTACCACTTGTAATGAAATCCACTGTTAAAATCAGACCAACGCAACGAAGGGAAGGCATTTTCTACGTACATTTCTCCCAACCATTTGTTTCAAAAATTAACTGGTATAAGTATTACGATCCCCAAGTGTAGATATCCAGTCATGGTCTAAATTTTGAGATATTTGAAAGAATTTTCAGCTCATATTAAAACATTTGAACATGCGACGTAGTTCATTTGCAATTTTTACTCTCCAACGCTCGTGTGTGCATTAAGACGAAATCATTTTCGGTGGTTAACATTTCGTACTGTTCCAGCTATGCAGCAAATATTATGGACTTATGATCCAATATACGCGCACCCCAACAAGAGTGTTTTCAACTATGTGTCACCGGGATTTTGTTTTGTTTTCTCAGTTACTCACATTCATTTTGCATTTTCAAAACCAAATTAATTACCGCAAAGAGGGAAAGGATGTTAATGTGAGGGTGTTTTAGCATCTTCTTTCCCTTTTTTCGTTCTTGATTAAAAGATTTTTAAAAAAGGCCACGGATTCGACGAATGTCATAACTTTAAAGAACAGCCTTTTTTAATCTTCTTATTCTAGTCTCAAATTGCTCTTGATAGCTTTGTGTGGAAAACTCTTACCTTCTTACTCTCGCGAATACATTATGACAACACTATTTTGGATTGTTAACTTTTTGTACGGTTCCCGATAATCCCGATTGTCGACCTCATAGTTCTAGACGCAAAATAAATCAAATCTGTTAATTTTACTTCTAACATCAAACCCTCACGCTCGGATCACTAGCTCCTACGTTCTTATGCTCATATTTTCAATACGAGTACGCACTAACGAGAGGGTTTTTCAGCAATGCGTCACATGAATTATGTTTTCTTAGTCACTTGTATTTAAATGCATTACTAAAATCTGACTACCGCAACGAAGAGAAACGCATTTTTTTCATGCTTTTCTTAAAATCCTGTTTCAAGAATTATCATGGGTATTACGAAAACCATGTATGAATAGCAATTAAGGATCTAAATCATTTGTTTCTCAACACTAAACATGGGTATTACAATAACCATGTATGAATAGCAATTAAGGGTCTCTATGCAAAAGTTTTTGAATGCGTTTTTCGCTTTTATTTTCAATACATGTGCGCACAAATGAAAATGTTTTTCAAATGAGCGGTGCGAGGATCGTGTTCTCTTAGTTACTTATATTTAAATGCACTGCAGAAATCAGATTAGGCAAGGAAGGGAACTCATTCTTGTTGTTCTTTTCTTTCAATCATTTTCTGTTTCAAAATATAACACGGGTATCACGATACCAATGTGTTATTATCATTTAAGGATGTTAAGGTTAAGGTGTTTTAAAAGTCATTGTATCGACATTTCATGTTTGTACTTTATTGGAAATAAATGTTTTTTTCTTTTTTTTTCTTCTTTCTTGCGCCGCTGAAGCTGCTATGCTCTTCCGTGCAATGGTCCCGTGCAGCTCGCGTCGTTCAGTACACTGGTACTAGGATTGATTTTCTTAGAATACAAAATGTCCTTAGAGAGACTGTTTACGTATTCTCCTAAAATGTAACCTTGTATTCCTTTTCATATTTTTGGTATAGAATGTTTTTTTCCGTTTGTCTTTCAAACTCTAATTGTTATCACCATAACCAGCGAGTTTCTAACTTCAATATATTGCACATGACTCGATCCATTAAAATTGGAATTAATCACTTTTTCGCCGTTGAAGTAAGACAGAATAACCATTTGTCGGATTTTGCGCATGCTTCATATATTGGACAATCTCAGAAACAGTCGAGTCAATTGATGCTGAATAATTTTTTTTTTTCAAAGTAACGAA
>JACJUY010004221.1:37295-67582 GCA_014220935.1 Platorchestia sp. MABIK | reverse complement strand
GCACCATTGTGTGTAGGTGAGGGCACCATTGTGTGTAGGTGAGGGCACCATTGTGTGTAGGTGAGCATTATTCCGTATTAGTATTATTGTATGAACGTATTACTGCATCCACATGACATTTTGTGGATATTGTTGGGCTTCTGTATGTATTACAATGCGTCTCAAGAGGTTGGATGTCCTATAAGGGGGTATACAACTGTGGTATTTATGAGAATTACAGTTCCCGGAGGAAGATGCGAGGTTACAAGCTTAAAGTTAGGTTCGCCTTCTTTTTTATTGAAATAGCAAAGGTTTTTTATTTCACTACGGTTCTATGTTCTTTTTTCAGCGCCTACAACTTTTTTTTCGACTTCTATCTGATTTCATGAGCACTTGTGCAGTTTTATGCGAAAGTTTCCCCATACATTGTACTTAGATTCCCCATAGCCCTAATTTTCAACTAAACGGTGCTTGCCTCCTTTTTCTCTTAGTGACACCTTTCCTGCTGATAGAAAGGCGTAAACTAACTCACATAATCGAATTTACATCTAACGACATGTGGCAATTCTCGCAAAAAATATTGAATACCTCAAATTTAATTCCGGTTGAAATAAATTGGCAGCAAAGATTAGATCGAAAAATCCACTTGTTGAGGACTTGCAACGAATTTGACAGCTTTTTTCGTTTGCTGCAAACGTTGCTGAGCTGCAGTTAGCCAGACCAAACACGCTCCTCGGTATAGAAAACGGAGTAGACGAATTAGAGAAGAAACTAGTTCTACTAGATGAGCTTTCACCTCAATCCCTCACCTTTAGGAGAAGAAAGACCATTGTAATTGTGAACGAATCACAAATTAAATTTATCATTTGTATTAAAATTTTGAACAAACCACAATCGCCAATTCAATCAATCAAATGCAAACCACAATCGCAAACTCAGTTCATCTAATACATCATAATTGTGAAAAAAGCACAATCGTAATCTCAAATATTCAAATGCAAACCACAATCGCCAATTCAATTAATCAAATGCAAACCACAGTCGCGAACCCCATCAATCGAACGCAAACCCCAATCGCAAACCCAATTAATCAAATGCAAACCACAATCGCGAACCCAATTAATCGAATGCAAACCACAATCCCGAACCCAGTTCACCCAACGCAATGTCCCTCTCTACGCCACAAAACTGCCTACTCCAGTGCACGAGTAACTCAGGCCTCCCTCGGCTCGGTTTCCGTGCCATTGTGGAGCGGTGGCTGCGGCTGGTGATGCTTCCCCAGGGACAGTGTTATCCGGCAGATGATCTTTTGCTGGTCTTCCCTCAGCACTTTGATTCCCTCAGATCGATACTGAACTCCTATCTCATCAGGCAGCTCCTCACGAGGTCTGGTGCCTCGCTGTGCTGCGACGGATGTGCTGCGAATTTTTATCTCAGAGTCTGATCTTTTGCGCTTGTGTCTGGGTAGTGAGCTTGCGTCGCTCTCTCGACAGTTACAGTTTTACTTAGTCACGCTTGTACTTAGTTTTACTCACAGCTTCAGCCACAAAGTGTGTTCCCATACGGGTCACAGTTTTGCTAAGTCACAGTTTTAGTCACAAAATGTGTTCCCATACAAGTCACAGTTTGGCTTCATCACAGTTTGGCTTCGTCACAGTTTGGCTTCGTCACAGTTTGGCTTCGTCACAGTTTGGCTTCGTCACAGTTTGGCTTCGTCACAGTTTGGCTTCGTCACAGTTTGGCTTCGTCACAGTTTGGCTTCGTCACAGTTTTGGTTCGTCATAGTTTTACCTAGTCCCAGTTTTACCTACTCACAATTATGTATGCAGTTATGCCTACCCTCAATATTGCCTGCATGATGATCTTGCACAACAATGTGCGGGTAGTGAACTGGCGAATCTCTCCCGGCAATTACAGTTTTACTTAGTCACAATAAAGGATAATTATTATTCATTAACATTTTGCTTGCCAACAATTTTAACCACACAATGACACACGTCTATAAATGATGATATTCGCGCAAAGTTAAACCTACATACAGTGAATCATAGCACAGGATAGAATGAAGAATATTGATGCCTCATATGTTGATTATGCAAAAGAAATCTCGAGTGTTCAGTAGCAGTTTTGAGAATACAAGTAACTCTAGAAAAAACTGTCTCAGGGAGCTTAACACTTTGACTGCGACGTGAGCCACATTTGGTCACTGAGGGAGTTCTCATTATGCTGCTGACCAAGCAATTGTCGCAAAATTAATTTTAAAAAATACTCATTAATTTTAAAAATACTTACTCAAAGTTAAATTAAAGCACGATCCAGTTAATGTTTGATATTTTCAACATTGCTTGCTACAATTGACTTTGAACTGAATATTAAACATTAAATATTAATGTTTGATATTTTCAACATTGCCTTCTACAATTGACTTTGAACTGAATATTAAACATTAAATATTAATGTTTGATATTTTCAACATTGCCTTCTACAATTGACTTTGAACTGAATATTAAACATTAAATATTGATGTTTGATATTTTCAACATTGCTTGCAACAATTGACTTTAAACTGAATATTAAACTTCAGTTTTACCAGCCCCAGTCGAAGTATTCAGATAGGCAATAAGATTGCTAGTTAGGTTCGTCTATCCTACGCTATGGGGCTTTGCACCCCCAGAGGAGTTATTGTCAGGTTACCTTAACTAAAGATGAGCCTTCAGTTCCTTTGTCTTTTCCGGGTCCATTTCTTTCCATTTTTCTCCCTTCTTCGCTGTCTCGTCTGTGCATTTTCTTCATCTTCCTTCTTAATTACCGTTTCTGCGCGCTTGGTTTTCTTTGTGGAAACACACCTTGGGCGCAAACGCTTCATTCTCTGAGCTCTAGACTAAAGGGTGCCTTCATCTTCCCAATCTTTGGATTCAATTGCTGAAGTAAGATAAGCAAAAACTAACTTATATTTCAATCTGTCATTCATAATCAATGCACGACGCATGTTGCGATGAAAAACAGTAGCTAATTTCCATCTTATTTAATAAACAACAAAGGCGCGCTCCACCAGTACGTACTGAAGGGAGGAAGATATTCTCTAAAAAAAGAGGCTGTTGCTTACACTAAACCAGGATTTACAGTAGAGAGTGAGAGTGGGTGTTTCTGGTGCCTCAATTTCAGTGCGTGGTCCGCAATTTCAGTCCGGTGTCCACAATTTCAGTTCGTGGTCTACAATTTCTGTTCGTGGTCCACAATTTCAGTTCGTGGTCCACAATTTCAGTTCGTGGTTCACAATTTGAGTTCGTGGTTCACAATTTCAGTTCGTAGTCCACAATTTCAGTTCGTGGTCCACAATTTCAGTTCGTGGTCCACAATTTCAGTTCGTGGTCCACAATTTCAGTCCAGGGTTCACATTTTCAGTCCAGGGTTCACAATTTCAGTTCGTGGTCCACAATTTCAGTTCGTGGTCCACAATATCAGTCCGAGGTCCACAATTTCAATTCGTGGTTCACAATTTAAGTACGTGACGCACAATCTAAGTTCGTTGGACACAATTTAAGTTCGTGATGCATAATTTCAGTCCGGGGTTCAAAATTTCAGTCCGGGGTCCACAATTTCAGTCCAGGGTCCATAATTTCAGTTCGTGGTGCCCATTTCTAGTGCGTGGCCCATAATCTTACCATTAAGTTTCATTAGCTCTCGTTAGTTCTGTCTGAAGTCCATGATCTCAGTCGGGGTTCCATAATCTGAGCTTGGCTCCCTTGATATTGCAAAATTAAGCCATCCAGCGGCGCGATTGATGTATCCGGCGAGGAAGTTGACCCTTCAGCAACAGGTGCGTCTGCACGCAACGCTCTTGGTTGTCACTCGCTGCCGCCCTCTTTCGCGCAATACTGGTACCCGTCAGTACCTCCTCGCCGCAGCACTGGTACCCGTTAGTACCACCTCGCGCAACACTAGTGCCCGTTAGTACCACCTTGACGCAACACTGGTACCCGTTAGTACCACCTTGCCGCAACACTGGTGCCCGTTGGTACCATTTCTCTGCAACACTAGAACTTTACTGGTTGTCGGTACCACCTCGCCGCAACGGCAAGTGTTGGTGGTGCGTGAGAGTGGATGGTCACTTGCATGGAATTCTCTTCAGATCTAAGTTGCGTTCGTAGGTATGTTTGTGTAATTGTGTGTGTTTGTGTGTGTGTGTGTGTTTAAGTTTGTTTGTGTACAGCAGATGCAGCATTGGAAATACTTTTCTATCGTGTTCAACTAAGTTATCCATTCGGTCATTTTGATGTCCGTACGCCAACTGCTGCGTAAATGCTTTCCTCTCATTGTCACTGTGTCTTTATATTTGATGTCGCAACAACTAAATAGGGTTTAACCTAATTTTTCGTCAGCTGAATTTATTATCATAATTACAATTGATGTAAGCTGTGGGGTTTGAGGAGTACAGGCATATTCGGGTACGCTCATTTCTCCCCAAAAATCTTTAATTCATTTTCCATCTTAGCGATGAATTCTGCATCGAAATGTAAATTTACTTATAACAATGTATTTCTTTGTTTTTTTTTGAGCCATTTTTCCCTCCTAGGAGAAGTGGCTAAGTATCATTGACATGGTGGCTTTATGTTGGGAATATAAATGATTATCAGGATGATATAGCTTTCAACAGAAGACACTGCGCTTTATACGATTTAAACCCTTCAAGGGGATACAACTTTTGTATCTATGACAGTGAGGTCTGGAGCTGAAATTTAGGTGGGCCTTCCTTTTGTTGAAACAGAATGTTTATTTGTTGTTGCTGTTTTGTTACGAACTATCTTTTTTCGCTTCACTGCTGTCCTGTTTTCCGGCACCTACTACTTTCTTCTACAATTTTTTTCTCATTTCGCAAACTTATTTCTCAAATTATTGTTTCATGCGCATGGGTCATTGTACGGGAATACTCTTGTACATAGATTCCGCGTTTCCTTAACTCCATCCTAAATGTCGCGTTTCTTCAACTCCGTCCTTTAACTCTATTCTTTTTCTTTTTGAAACACGTTTGTTATGGTCAAGGAGGCTCAAATTAGGTTCTCTAACCTAATTTTCCGTTATGGCACGAGTTTGAAATCATATTTTAAAAACGCGCTTATTCAAGGGAGCTTGTTTCATGAACTTCTTTCCCGACATACTGTTTCTATGCAACTTTTGCATGATCCCGCTTTCCCAAATCCGTAGAATATGGTGTCTTCCTTCTTCCTCTCTTTAGAAAGCCTTCATTGCAGTTAGGGAGGCTTCAAACTAACATCCAATCTAATCTATGTGCATAGATCCCGCTTTCCCACAAGTCCACACTAAATGGCACCTCCCTCCCTCATTCCTCTCTTTGGAAGTCCTTCATTGCGGTTCGTGAGGCTTAAACTAACATCTAATCTAATTCATTTTACGGAGCGGGATTGAGTTCAGTACCTTCCGTTTTGCCTGACCGTGGCTGTCGCCGCCGCGGTGGAGCCGCCGGTGCCTGACGGTCGTCAAGGGCTCATAATTCGGCCGCTGTCGCTCTTCAATTAATGTGGAGGCATCGATTGTGGCTCTAGTGTAGGTGGTGCGTGTGTGTGTGCTGCACTTACTGCAGGAGGTGCGTGTGTGTGTGCTGCACTTACTGCAGGTGGCGCGTGTGTGTGCTGCATTTACTGCAGGTGGTGCGTGTGTGCTGCATTTACTGCTGAGAAAAGTTTTCACATTTAAAAAACCCAATCAGTTTTCAGGGTATCGGACGGATGCTGTCTTTTGCGTGTAATAGGTAATGGGCTAAGGTTAGTTAGGTTTATCTATACTACGCCGAGGATTTTGGCCACTAAAATAAAGCAAGCCTAGAGATTTTGGCAGCAAGAACAAAACGATCCTTGAGATTTAGGCGACAAAAAGGCCAGTTTGGCTGCCCTGCCAGAAATACAGCCACTTCCTGCGTCGAAACACGTTTTCTTTCAAAGATCCCGTCGAGCGTAGCGTGATGTTAATTTCATTCTGTAACTCTACGGCTTTCCCAGCGTTCGTGCGGTTATATTTATTTGTGCAGCGTGCGCTATAAAGTACGAGTGCACTTCACTCTATATGAGCATGTCGTGCACATTGTACAGCGTGAGCCATAAAATACGAGTGCACTTCACCCTACATGAGCATGTCGTGCACATTGTACAGCGTGAGCCATAAAATATGAGTGCACTTCACTCTACATGAGCGTGTGGTGCACATAGCAGCACTGCAGAGCACAGGACGGTGACTGCGCAGGGTTATCTTTGCATTAGTATCCTTCTCGCATGCGCCACTGAGGAGCGATGGATGACATTCTGTGCCCTGTTATTATCGCTGAGCATGTCGTGTGCTGAGCTCGACTTCTGGGGGGTATTTGCTCACGGTCATTGCTGAATGTTATTTGCATTCCTTAAAGTGCTGACTGACCTATGCCTGCTGTCTGCATTGGTCGTATGTTCCAGAGTAACTGTTGTCGAAATCTGGGTTCAGTGCACGTGAATCAACATTAATTATAATCTGCACTAATTATTTATATTCTGCATTGGTATGTTTTAGAGTTGTCGAAATCTGGGTTCAGTGCGCGTGAATCAATATTAATTACAATCTGCACTAATTATTTATATTCTGCATTGGTATGTTTTAGAGTTGTCGAAATCTGGGTTCAGTGCGCGTGAATCAGCATTAATTATAGTCTGCATCGGTCATGTTCCAGAGTCGTACAACTCAGGGTTCAGTGCTTGTGGATCAGAATTAGTTATAGTCTGCATTAATTTGTTCCAGAGTTGTCGGAGTCTGGGTTCAGTGCTCATGGAACAGCATTAAGTTCAGTCAAAGTATAGCGATGGTTAGCGGGTGTTTTTGTTTAGCGTAAGGTTTGTTGGAGTTTTTTATTCAGACAACCAGTTATATGGAGATGTATTTGTTTTAAAAAATTGCATTACCCTCAGATTTATTGAAATTCAAAGCTTGATCTAACTGTGCTCGTAATGGAATTGGAAAGGCGACAGAAACGAGCCAAGTCACCCATTTTAAGTCCCGTACCTTCAGACACGAATCACGCTCAGGCTCCGTCGAAAAATATTTACAATCATCAATTTTCACGCACTAGCACCAGTACATTCATGTTAACACATCTCTCTTCGAAATTCCAAATGTGGTCTTATGATTGAACCTTTTTCTTCGTGTTAGTAGAAATATTAGAGCCAAGACCACCTCTTTCTTTCTCGCATTTCCGACACTGCTATCAAGGCGTAGGGTATCCTCTGCGGGAATACACCTTGTGCATAGATTCAACGTTTTTCTTAGTTCAAACTAACTAGTCCTTTTTCTTTCCTCTGTAAAAAATTAACAGGAGCTTTAAAAGAAGAAACTATGTACTATATTTTAAACGGAAACGGTGCTTTAATAAAATTAACTACTATCCTTTAAAACGGAAACGATGCTTTAATAAAAGTAACTACTATCCTTATACTTTATTAGTTCGTGGGCGCTATAGTTAGTTTTCTTACCATGCAAAGAGCCAGGCGTTTCATACAATTGATTTTTTCCACGAGTATCCTCGACATTTTATGAATTTTGGAATATGTTTTTCTCTCATTGAAATTAAGTGGGCCTCCGATGAACACGGTAGTTAAAATGTTTTTTTTTTATAGCCATGGGTACTGGTAATGATTTTTATTTAGTTCACGTCGTGTGCTGTTTGATGTGCTGTTGAAATAAGGGCAGGTGCTGTTTGAATTACCGCATAAAATTAGAGAACAGTGCGTGATGGAAGCCATGCAGTGCTATCGGCGTAAATGAATATCCTGGTGAGCGGAACTTGCATTAAGTTAAATTTATTAATGCAAGTTGACTCGAGGATTCGTTTTAATTATGCCATTTCACGGGCTCTGAGGCAAGCTCCACTATCGCTGTTCTATTCCGACGCTCATTTTCTTATTAAAAGTTTATTCGTGTACGAACTGTTCTCTTTAATTACAGGCCACTGATAAGAATAATAGTCGAACTTTCACCGAGACACGTGTGCATGTTCCTGTATTTATTCGTGCTCTGCACGCTGATTTTATGGTGCGATGTCGTGCGGTGAGAGCTTCGCTTCTTGAGCAACGATTGCTGCTTCGTTCGTCGGCGCCGGCGCTGGCAGTCGCTTCCTGTGTTCGGGAAGTGGCTGTGAAATTTCCTGTGCTGTTTTGCTGGCATTTTATCATCTATTAAATGAAAAGGTGTTGTAGATTTTGTAAGCTTTGCAGCTCGTTTTAGATGAATAGGTATTGTAGATTTTGTAAGCTTTTCAGCTCGTGTTCGATGCTTACTAAGTATTGATTTTGTTGTTTTTTTCTCTCCTTTTAGATGATTAATTGATGAAGGTCTTGTAATCATTTCACTCGTATATGATAATTACTTAGTAAAGATTTTGAACCGTCTCCGCTCGTATACGATGAGTACTTAGTGAAGAAATTGCAGACGCTTTGCTCATTTTGTACGTGATTATTCTTTCCCGACGTAAATTTTCGTTTAATGATTGCGGCTCACAATGCACATGCGGAATCTGATCTAGTAGGGAAAATTTTTGTTGTTATTAGCTTCCGCCGGTCAAAATTTCCTCTTGGCTTAAAAAGTTTCAATTTGCAAGAAAAATTCGCTTAAAACGAAAGATTACTAGGTATTCAAATTTGTTTTTAATGTTGAAAAATTATTAGGCAAAAATGTTTTCGTTTACCCACATTCCTCTATCTTGGCTTCATTTCTCTGCGGAAATCTCTATTTTCTGTCGTTGCTCAATTTCTGTGTTTTAACATTTATGTTTCTACCTTCATTAATCTGTTTTCCCCGCTCACCTTCCTTTTCTATTCTTGTAGTTTATTTAACGAGCACTTCTCTTTTTACTTTCGTTTATTTTTCTTTGCATTTGATATTCTCTCGTACCTCTTTTACCGCAATATTTTCAATCATGTTTTTTCAGCTATATTTTTCACATATGTTTTACAGCCAAATTTTACAGCCATATTTTACCGCCATATTTTACAGAAATATTTTACATTGATATTTTGCAGCTATGTTTTGTAGCTATATTTTGCAGTCATATTTTACAGCTAAATCTCAGAGCTGTATTTTACTGCTAAATTTCAGAGCTATATTTTAGAGTAATATTTCATAAAAACATTTTCAGTAGTGCAGAGCGCCGCTCATTCGGCAGTCATGACTACCGCGCTGGAGTGCAGTGCGGTGCTTTATTCACGTCATCGGCTCGCGTTTCAATATTTGCATCCTCATTTCGTACGGCAGCGCCGCACGAACCACCGGGATTTTCAGGAAAAATTTGGTCATGAATGAAATAACATCAAATGATGTCGCTTGGGTTTTCAAAAATGTATTTTTTCTTATTTCTGTCTTATTTTCTGCTAGTTTTTTATTTTGTTCATGAGTTGGTGTTTTTCTCCACGCAAAAAAACTTTTCTAATGCCACTCTTTATCCATTGCGTTAGTTGTAAAAAACTTTTGCGCGATGTGCTCAATAGGCAAGACCTGTTTCTGTTTTTTCTCACACCTTACAGTCTAGTTTAAATGTTTACACTCTGTATCCCGTCCTCAAACCTTTCATTTTTCTCATTTTCTCGCCTACACAGTGAACGCTGAGCTCCAAAGTTGATAACATGTGTTCTTTGTTCTGTTACCTTAATTTGCCCCTGTTAGGTCTTTGTTTCTTATCTCAATTAATCACCTAATTAGACTAGGTGAGTATGGAAAAACCAAACTTCTCGAAAACAGTAGTCTAAAACAAAATCAATAACTATCATGAGATTGATAGGCAGTCTCTAATAGTACCCTGAATTAAATTAACTCTTATATATCTGCAATAAACATGTTTGTGCATCCTCCTGGTTTCTTCGTGTAATTGATATTCAGTGTAGATGAGGAAAATTCCACTTCCCGAATCTCTAATTAGAATTCTCACGAAGTTAAGGGCTATAATTTTCTTTCCATGACGACTGTTTGTCAAAGACAAAATGGGCTGTAAGTTGACAAGCCTGAACTGTGGCTTATCTCGCCAATGATAGCACGGTGTTCGCCAACGATCCATTCTTCTCCAACACTTTATAGAGCACTACCGGAAGAGAAACGCTCGCTCGCCAAGCATTAATGGCATAATGAAAAACTTTCTTGCGCTGTCTGATCTGAAGTTGAACAAGTATCTTTGTTCGACGCCAATGTGCTAACGATGCTGCGCCAAGTTTTCGTGTACATTCGTGTTGTTCTCATTCACTGTTTAATCGCATAACATTTCTTGTTTCATTAATATAGTCTATTAATGTGCTCAAGCAGAGTAACGGTACAAAATTTTGGGGCAAATTGACGTGGCCCTGGAAACAAGTGTTGTTTTCTTTAGGCTTTAGAAATAAGGGGAAGAGATCTTATAACTCATTTCAAGTAAAAAATCGAATGCGGTGTATCTGTGTTGTTAACTTCATGGTTTCTAGTTAAATAAGGGTGGTCTCGGGTATTTTTCCCGCCAATGCGCGCCGTTATACCACAATCAGCGAATTTTTTGCAGTTTTCCCGTCAATGCTTGCCAATATACCAATCAGCTAATTTTTTGCGGTATTTTTTTCAATTTAAATGTGATTTATGAATTCATCGTTGTATGCAAGCAGAACACTTCCGTGGTTAATGAAGGTTAATAGCAGCCCAGAAAAATTGATATGAAACTCTGTTTAAATGATACAAAACTCTGAGCTCAAGACTCTATTCTTCCGATTTCAAATACTGTCAGAAGAAATTTGAATTGTGTTGTTTAGGCACGGCTCGGTGTAGTGCACTCCACTCAGGGGGATGCAACTATTGTAGCTAAGAGTGTCAGCTCTCCCAGAGGGAATATGCGAGGTCCCGAGCTAATGTTTAGGTTGGAATTTGCTGAAATTGAAAAGGTGTTTTGTTTGATTACAGACCATGTTTTCAGTTCACTGCTGTCCTGTTTTTCAGCACATATTACTTTCTTCTTCGACTTTTGTCTTGCTTAATGAACTTCTTTCTCGATTAACTGTTTCTATGCCCTTTATGCGTAGATTCCGCGTTCCCTAAACTCCATACTAAATGGTGCCTTCCTCCTTCCTCTCAGGGGAACGCCTTTGTTGCAGTTAGGGAAGCCTAAACTAACTTATCTAACCTAATGTAATCTTTGTAATGTATGACAGAATTTGTCTAAATCAATGATCCCATGGACAGCCACCATTAGTATAATCTGCAGAGCGCAGGACATAAAAATTAGTACCATGGATAATATTTTCCTATGTATTTTCAGAACACTTGTCTTGGCTACCAGATGTGCGAAGTACTGTTTCGGACAGCACATCTATTTGAGCGTATTGAGCGAAAATTATCGCTCTCGATCGATTGTTGCAAGCTATAGCGGTGCTCGGTCTCTCAAAATTGCACCTGTTTCGTATGTGATTATAGCATTTTAAGTTGCCTATTCGTTTGCGGCCGGGTTTTCTGAATAGCTGATAATTCAGGCATAATTACGCGGGCAATAGAGGGGAACGAGCGTTCTTGTAGTCAACGAACTTTGCGCTGCTCTGCAATGACCACAAATGCGTCATCTAAATCTTATACATCAGAGCAATTTTGTGCAGTCGTACACTTGATTATAGATGGTCATCTTCGAGTCCATTAATAGAGACGTTCATAAATTGTGCACGCTTTAGTGCAGTTATTTAGTGGTTATTTTGACTGTCCAGGATTGAACTCTATTAAGTCTACGGTGTTTACTACCAATATTTAAGTATCTCAGGTGCTGTTAGATTTTAACGGCGCTTGGAACTTAATGGTAGTTGGACAAAAAAGTTTTTTTTTCGATAGTCATTATTGGTTCAACATAGCACTTTTGATGAGCAGTAATGAACAGTGTGACTTTACGTCAATTACTTCTTATGGTGTTGATGTTGGATGTCTAAATGTTGGACGCTTGAAATGTAGGGCATACGTTGTTGATTTATTTATTTTAAAGTGTGCAATATTGTAAAAACTACAGATTAGCGATTATTTCAGTGATGGCACAATGTAGTTGACCATTTTTCCAAACGAAAATCCTTTAATATATGAAAATATACGCAAGGCAGTAATATACTCCATGGAATTATTTTGCTTCCTGTTTTTGTATAGTAGGCTGTGCATTTAATAATTGAAATGTAAATAATCTCACAGAAGCAGGCCCCTCATGGAATGATTCCCACTACTCCTAGTGCTACGGGTCATGAGGCACTCGACTCGATATGTGGTCATTATACTCCTGCCACTCACACGGGTCTGTTTGCTGCTCACCCCTCACTCGGCCACTCGCTCGACCACTTGCTCAGCCACTCGCTCGGCAACACTAGCTCGGCCACACTCGCTCGACCACACGCTCGCTCGACCACACGCTCGCTCGACCACACGCTCGCTCGACCACACGCTCGCTCGACCACACGCTCGCTCGACCACACGCTCGCTCGACCACACGCTCGCTCGACCACACGCTCGCTCGACCACTCTCTCCCTAATCACTCCCGCCATTAGGTCGAAATCAGCTTCATGCATTATTCACACAAGTCCCCTTTGCCTGAAGCTCCTCTAACTTCGCTGTTGTATAAAACCGACAGTTAGGCTCTTTTTATCCGGGCCTCGCATTGCCTCCGGCTCCTGCCTGCCGCCTGAACCGCCGCGCTGCCTGCGCATCGCTCTCTCGGAGCTCTTTTCCAGTGTTGCCTCGGGTTTTGCTAAAATGTGAACCTTTTCAAATTTTTCTCAAGTTTTCTTCATATTTGAACTTTTGAACTTTTTCTCCAGTTTTCTATAGATATGAACTTTTCAACTTTATCTTCAGTTTTCTTCAATTATGAACCTTATCAACTTTTCTTCAGTTTTCTTCAATTATGAACCTTTTCAACTTTTTCTCAGGTTTTCTTCAAATTTGAACCTTTCCGGTATTTTTTCAAGTTTTTTAAAACTTGAACATTTCTAGTAGTTGAAGCTTTACAGTATTTTCTCGGGTTTTCTTTAAACCTGAACCTTACCAATGTTTTTTTCCCGTTTGCTTTAAATATGAACTTTTCCTGTCTCTTCTACAGTTTTTTCAAATTGAACCTTTCCAGTGTTTTTTCAAGTTTTCTTAAAACTTCAAGCTGTGAACCTAGAGTAATACTTTATATTGATCTTCTCTCTTTATCTACTATTAACAGGGCTGTGATGGTATATCATGGAATGAATATATGTACCTACCTGCTAAGGACATTTTAACTTCAACGTTTTGAAAATTAAGTTGATTTGTGATTCATGGGTTCTTTCTTAAGTGTTCAGTTTGCTTCTATGCCTTCTGTTGGGCTTTTCCTTCTTGGTTGCCACGATGTGTTTTGTCTGTGTCTGGCCCTCTAATTTGACCGCCGAGTCAATTGATTAGCAGCGAAGGCGGGTGGTTTGGTGCCTTGATGCTGGTCTGTTGAAGTCGAATTTGCGCTCAAAATGAATCTTTTAGTCAGAATTTAGGACAAAATTGCCATTAGACTTACTGATGGTAGCAGTGTCTCTCATACGAGTGTAGGTGTTACCTCAATATTCACCCCTAATTCACTGTGGGGTTCTAATTTCCATCCCTGTGCCAGTGCCTGTGGTGGGAGAAACTTCCCTCAATTCTGTAGGATTTCTGATGAACGCAAGCGTTCAATTTCGAATTTATATTCACGATAACTTCGGAAGCAGAGATCAAAATTAAAATCTGATTACAAAAGATAACAAAATCAATGAATAATCAGAGAACTAAAAAAAATCAATAGTGAACAGAATCGGTATCAATTATTAATATCAATCAATCAGAGAACAGAAGCCGAGAATAAAATCAAAGTCAATGTCAATATGAAAGTAGTCAAGTATACAATTAGTACTGGTGCCTACCATCGCTGCTGTTAGCTGAGCCTCATCTAGGACTATTTGCAATAGTGTAAATAATCCCTGGTACCTTGGCCGCTATTATTATCGTTAAAACGTTAATGTAAAATATTAAAATAGTGCACGTTACATGTTATTTTTGTGCACTCTTAAGTTTTTCATCGTATTACAATGAGTTTAGTCAACAGCAAGGTTGGTTTGAAGCATGGAGGCTGACCATAAACACTTGTCCTAGGATTGCGAGCCTTTAATAAACTGAGAGTGTTCATAAAATTCTGTATCTGTCGCCTTATTTTCACCGATCATTGAGACCACTGTGGTGTTTAGGAAGTAGTGGTACAATGCTGTGTGCAGAATACAGGGGAAGCCCTCGCAACGGCTCACGTCTTTCATTGTTGAATGCCGAAAAAATACTGCCAAGCCATGCACCGTAGAATGATACCAATCAATTCAGTGATGTGTATTGCAACAAAAAACACGAAGCCTAGACTTTATGATGTGCCATTTTCTGTTTCGAATAATGCTTGAAGATCAATTACAGTATTTAGTACAAGCCCCTTAAAAAAGTTTTTAGATTCACTTTCATAGTGTAATGCATTCAGAGCCGGAAAAACGCTTCTTCATGCGTTGATCACGACTCTGAAACAAAAAAAATTATTCTCACGAAACAAACCGATCGTTTAGGCTCGCGAGAGAAATAATGATGAATGTTGCTTGACTGCTTATTGTGTTTCTTGACCTTCGCAGAAAAAATAAAGGTTACTTGACTCTGCTTATTGTGTTTCTTGACCTTAGCAGAGAAAAAAAAATTACTTTCTTGACCTTCGCTGCGAAAAATAAGGGTTACTTTCTTGACCTTAGCAGAGAGAAATAATGAAAAAGGTTACTTGACTCTGCATATGTATTTCTTGACCTTAGCAGGCAAAAATAATGGTTACTTTCTTGACCTTAGCAGAGAAAAATGATGGTTACTTTCTTGACCTTAGCAGGGAAAAATAATGGTTACTTTCTTGACCTTAGCAGAGAAAAATAATGGTTACTTTCTTGACCTCAGCAGAGAAAAATGATTGTTGCTTTCTTGACCTTAGCAGAGAAAAATAGTGGTTCCTTTCTTGACCTTAGCAGAGAAAAATAATGGTTACTTGACTCTGCCTGTGGGTTCCTTGACCTTTAGAGCACTCACCGGGCGCGCTGTATAGAGTGGAGGTCCGGCGGTGCTGCCTCATTAGCCCGGCCACTCGCTCCTAATTTCATTGCCTATTTAAGGCCTGCCTCTTCTCAACGGATGAGGCCGCCGCTGGGACTCGCCCTGTTCCCCCATGTAGGGGAGGTGGGGGCTCTGGCTGTGTGCTAGGGAGTTTTGGGAGAACCGAAGTGTGGTGTGGGCTGAATGTTGGTGTGAGTTATTACGAATGTCGCGTGAAGTATTCTAACGCTGGGACCAGTGTTTAGAATTTGTTTTTTTAGTGTATGTATGAACGCTGTGGAATAGTGATCAAAAATCTACCTGATAGGTTTAATGCATTTTATTGACATTCATAGTACTGCTTTTAGTTTAGATGTAATATAACAACTAAACGTCCTCCGAGCAGAATTGAAAATATTCCAAATGTAATTCGAAAGTTAAATACATGGATAATTATGAGTTCAGTAGCCAAGTCCAGTTCAAAATTGAATTTGCTTTTTATTCTTTGGTACTGAATGCTATTCATTTTGAAGATCGTGGCAAGGAGACTCAGCAGATGGGACTCTATTCTGGTCGAGAAATGTTCCATGTTTCTACAGCTTCATCATTGACAAACTATTCATTCAATTATACGGCTTTAAGCGGTTTCTCATTTCGTGCCACCCTAATTTATGTGCATAATTCAGCATTAATGAATGCAACGCCCCATTCATGATAATGACAATCCACTAATGGCCGTCAATATCATTGATGAGCGGTCGAAGTTCCGTGTTTTTTCTTACCTGACCCACAATAATGAGGAAGAAAAAGAAACCTTGCAAGACATAGTGCTGTAGTGAGGTGTTCGAGGTCTTCTCTTGCCATGTAATTGACTTTTTGTCATTAGTCTTTTGTACTTGACGTTATTAAGGTTTTAGCCTGGCTTCATTGCTGCGCTGTTAACAAATGATCCAGTAAATCACGTGTTACCGTCGCTGGCCAGTGCGTTATCGCAAATGGTGCGCTGTGTGTTGTTGTGGAGGAAGTTGTACTAAGTATGAACGCAAGTTTGGGTCATGACTCGTGAATACTGTAATGCTCATTTTCTTAAGAATAGATGAGTAAATGGTAACACAGACGAGCCAAGTGCCCCACTCTCGGCCTGTCCCCATTGTCCTGAGGAAGTTTAGCAGACCTCAGACCTCGGGTTTTAGTAAACCTCTGACTTCGGAGTTCGAAGAACTTCGAACTCGGTTTTTGAAGAACTTAGACCTCGGTTTTTGAAAACCTCTGACTTCGGTTTTTGAAGAACTTAGACCTCGAGTTTTGAAAATCTCAGATCTCAGCTTTTGAGACTCTTAGACCTGAGTTATGGAAGAGCTCTGACTTCAGGTTTGAAAACTTCCGACCTCAGTTTTAGAAGACCTCAGGCTTAGAAGACCTCAGACCTCAACTTTTGAAAACCTCAGACCTCAGGTGTAGAAGATGCTAAATCTTCAACTTTAGAAGACATCAGACCTCAGTTCTAGAAGACCTCAAGGCTTGGAAGACTTGAGCTTTAGAAGACACCCGAACTCAACTTTAGAAGATATCCGACCTAAGTTCTAGAAGACCTCAGAGTTTAGAAGACCTGAGCTTTAGAAGACCATAGACCTCAAGCTTAGAATACCTCAGTCTTCCATTGGAGGTCTGAGCAAACAGCTAAACGAATATTTCAATTGAATTTCTTCAACGAACGAGCTGTAATTTGACCCGCCGATTTGACCGTATTTCCATTTGACTTTAACACTAAACTGAACAGATGTAGTCTTTGTCATTGATTTACTGTCTTCTACAGTGGTTGATGTCTCAGACCTGCTTTTGCTCTTAGGGAGAGTTTCATCTCGATGTACCTTAATTTTTTGTATGAGGGAGTTCGTTAATACTTTACGTGAACCAGAAGAGTGTGTGAGCGTGTTTATGGAAAATAATGTTAAACTACGGAATGCAACACTAATGTTAAACTACGGAATGCAACACTAATGTTAAACTACGGAATGCAACACTAATGTTAAACTACGGAATGCAACACAAATTTTAAACTACGAAATGCAACACTAATTTTAAACTACGGAATCCAACACTATTAAATTATAAAATGCAACACGGAAAGAATTGATGTGCACACACATTTTTCACAGAAATGTTAACGAACTTGTATCGACTAACTGCATTGTTTATTCCATCCTGTAATTCCGAGTTCGGGGTAACTTAGGCGGAAATGTGAGCGTATTCAAATTATTTTTACGTCTGAGTTCCCCTAAATGTGCAGTAAAAGCTCTGTGTAACTCTGAATGTTGAGTATTTGAATATTCTACACTTAAATGTTCTCTCTAATACCAGATAGTTGAGAACTATCTTTTTTTGAAAACTGGATTCTGAAATTTTCTCTCAAACGCGAGGTAGTCGATGAATATTTGAAGAACTCAAATATTCCACTCTAAAATTCTTTATCAAACGCTAGGTAGTCGTTAAATATTTTAATAATGTGCCCAGAAATTCTCTCTCGAACACGACATAGTCGTTAAATGTTTGAATATTTTAATAATGTGGTCAGAAATTCTCTCTCAAACTCGAGATATTTGTTAAATATTTGAATATTAGAATGCGCCCAGAAATTCTATCTCAAACACGAAATGGTCGTTAAATATTTCATTATTTCTGAAAAGGATAGCTTTCTCAGAATAGCCTTTTATCGCCTCAGTTTGAGATCAAATTAACTACTCTGAAACTAGTTTTCGTGATTTAACTCGCCATTCCAAGCTTTACTTTTCAAGAGTGTCAGCTTAGTTTGGAGATTTTCTTTGTTCATGAAATCAGTGTGAATTTCTGAGTTCACTTCTTGTAATGAAGTATGTTTTTCGTTTAACAACTCAAACTAAAATACTCTTACAATGTTTGAGACATGATCTATCGCAGTAAAAAACTACTTCATTATCACTCACTCCGCCTCAGCGCCGTCAAACCAAGCATGGTATGGTTTGCTCCCTTATCTTCTCTACAAAATATACGGGCGTCCAAATTCAGCATACGGTGGGGAACAAATTTACAGCCGTAAAATAATTTGGTACACTTATCTTTACTGCTAAACTCGCTCGTTAATGCATTCTCGATTGATTCACTCCTTGATGAACAATGGACGCTCATTCACGGCTGGCGTGCGAACCGGACCTAAATTTTGAGGTCAGGTCGTCCCGACGTGACGCTCTAATTATCATTCTTTGTTATTTCTGCATTGTGGGCCTCAGCTTCGAGGTTTTGCCTTGTATAAATATAATTGGAACACGTTCAATGCGATCGATGCGACTCTTCTGCGGCCTGGACTCTCATCTAAAGGTAACGTGCATGGTGAAAAAAAGAGAGCTTCTTCCTAGTGAGGCACTATACTTTTTTTGCCCCAGCGCCCAATTTAAGGCCTGGTTGCACTTTATCCAACTTCGATTTCGTTATTATTAATGTGCGCTTATCCCCTTAGGTAGCAAAGAATAAGCGGTAGACTTTTGATAGTTAAGTCTGAATTTCCAATCATATGGTTAATGGCACCCCCAAAGGGTATTTTGTAATGAAACTGCAGCTATCGATAGGCCTTTGTGACTTCTATCTCGTACCCACTTCCCTTCTTTCAGTTTTCATGATTTCTTGGCTAGCTTTTCTGTGTCTTTTCTTCCTCTTTTCCTACCATATTGCTCCTATTCGAAGGGTTGTAAGGTTTCTTGCGTGAGAATATGCTTTGTTCGTAGATGCCACGCTTTTTACACCACACACTGAATAGTCATGCATTCTCTTCGCTCTGGTGAGATCGCCTTTGTTGTGGCTAAGAGGTTTAAAACTCCTTACTATAATAAAAATATAACCCTGGCCATTTAATGAAAAAAAGAAGATCTTACTCGTACTATTTATGCACAACCTCATAAATTGCGATAGCTATCTTACACATTGTGTATTGTTCTCGCATGTTGAAGAGCACACGTTCCGGTGTGCGCCGTGTGATGGATGTGTCAAACTTGTACACCTGCTCACATGATCTGCAACTCATGCCCAATGTTATGCTACAAATGACAATCAATGGACGGTTTATTGCGACATGTCCAGTTCTGTTCTCTTGCCGTACTGCTGAAATTTAAAACAAGTTTTTCGTGGCAAATTGATTTGGCGCGTGAAGTTGTCGAGTTTGTCACCAGCCTCCGTGACGCCGTGTCCGGCCGAGTGTGTTCGAATGCACCAAATCATCAAATGCACCAAATCATCGAATGCACCAAATCACCGGATACACCAAATCATTGAACACAACCAAATCATTGAATACTAAATCGAATGCACCAAATCATTGAACACAACCAAATCATTGAATACTAAATCGAATGCACCAAATCATTGAACACAACCAAATCATTGAATACAACCAAATCATTGAATACTAAATCGAAAGCACCAAATCATTGAACACAACCAAATCATTGAATACTAAATCGAAAGCACCAAATCATTGAACACAACCAAATCATTGAATACTAAATCAAATGCACCAAATCATTGAACACAACCAAATCAATGAACACTAAATCGAATGCACCAAATCAACGAATGCACCAAATCAACGAATGCACCAAGTCAACAAATCCACCAAATCATTGCGTGTCAGGAAGAGTCAGACATCTGTTCAGCATAGAGGTCATTTCGTTCGAGTGCTGACCTGCGTGATTTATTGGCGCTAACTTTTCGATTTGATTAAGTTATTGACGCTAAAATTTCAATTTAACTGATTGATTGACGCTGAAATTTCACTTGGAATGATATATGCAGGTGCTAAAATATAAATTTAAATGGGTGATTGACGCTGAAATTTAAATTTAAATGGTTGAATGACGCTGAAATTGTTATTTAATTGGTTGACTGACGTTGAAATTGTAATTCAATTGGTTGACTGACGTTGAAATTGTAATTTAAATGGTTGACGCTGAAATTATAATTTAAATGGTTGATTGACACTGAAATTTTACTTGGAATGATACATAGCCTCTGAAATTGTTATTTATGAATCTTATCGGCGCTAGAATTGAAGTTTGAGTAACGTTTTGGCGATCTAATTTTTATGTTAGATTTATTATGACCTTAATTTGATGTCGACTGATTTTTTGGCGCTTTTATCTCAAATGAAAGCTTTACTGACCAACCATTCCTGCAATCCAAAGTTTTGAGGCCTTGAACTTTTGGTTGTTCCTACAGCGAACATTTTCTTTCTGCTACACTGGATCCATAACTGAAATATCATAATATTTTGGGCTGGCACGTTACTGTCTCCTACTATTACATTATTTCCATCCTAACTTATATATTAGAATATTAAGTTTTCATGCTGCTACATTGTATCCATAACTGAAACATTATAACATTTTGAGCTATTACGGTACTGTCTCGTACTGTTACATTATATCCACCCCAACTTCATGTATTGGAATATTAAATTAACTGAGCGAGTTTGCTCAGAGTGTGATGATCGCTCGGTATGTAGTGTTGGCAGATTTTCCTTCTAGATGACTAAACATTTGAGTTTTTCAATGAGAACGCACAAAAATGCACGAACGAATAAATGACCACAACAAGTATTTGCAAACCTATGCCGTTGCTTGTTATTTATTTCTTTTATTTTACTCGGTAATTCGTAGCTATAATTTTTATTTCCATTTGATCATGTTGTTTTTGTGGAGTTCCTTTGCTCGGGTACCTTATTGCGCAATGTTTCATCTTCTGTGTTATCAATTCGGTTATGATTTGGTTTATTTTCGACGAGGTGGTTGCTGCTTATCGTTCTATTTAAACTTCAAACGACTCTGATCCTTTCCAACGCGTACCCAAAATTGAAACCTCAAAGTTATTTTTAAAACACAAATGTTCCACATTCAGTATTTCCCACTCTGTGTGTTTGCACTCGCCCTTGCAGTTAATTATCCGTTCTAGAATTATGTATCCATGATCTTCGCTTATTCATGATTGTGCACAAGTCTTCCAGTAGTTTCCGGTAGCGATGGTAACGTGTGGAACAAAAATTATCACAATTTCAACCAGAACATTTGCTATAAAAATTCATTTTCAACTGTTTCAACGTTTTCAACTTCAAAACATACTCCGTTTCACAGCATAAATAGGCAGATTTTCTAAAATGGAGGGATTATTCCGGCGTGAGCAGAAGAAGCGAGCGTCAGAATGGTGAGACCTAATTATGCATTATTAGGGTAATGTATTCTCGGGCGCCTGATGCAATTGATCTGATAGACCCGGGGTGTCGCGGAGCACTGGACGCAAATTAGAGGGTAGAGCTGAGGACATCTGTAGACGCGAGGGCTGCCGTCTGTCACCGTCGTGCGGCCTATGAATAGACCTGGGTCTCTTTTGACTCTCTGCTGTTTGCAGTGGATTTGTTCTTATTGTCCATGATAATTAAATTTGAGGGCTGATGATAATTGTTTTTAAGGGTTGCTTTCTGTCACCGTCGTGTAGCCTCTGAATAGGCATGGGCCTCTTTCCTCTCTTCTGTTTGTAATGGATTTTTTGTCATCGTGTATGAATGTCCTTGATAATTAATTTTTAGGGCTGCTTTCTGTCATTGGAAATAAGCTGTTTTTCCTCGATCAAATGAATTTTTCACAAAAGAGTTTATCGAAATCCGCTATTTCAAATAGATTTTTTTACCAAAGAGTTTGACGAATTCCTCAAAATCAAGTGATTTTTTTACGAAAGTGAGTTTAACGAATTCCTCGAAATCAAATGAAGACCTAAGCGCCAAATTCGATGCAGCATAAATGCACTGCTGCCATGAATGTCACTTTGTGGTCCGCAGCTCCGGGGTCTCGTGCACATACAGTATGTCCCACAAAAACCCGAGCCGCGTATTCATTTTCCCGTATCAGTAATACCATCATAAGAATACACGTATCAGTAATACCATCATAAGAAAACCCGTATCAGTTTTACCATCATAAGAATACCCGTATCAGTAATACCTTCATAAGAATACCCGTATCAGTAATACCATCAAAATTTTGCTTTAAATTAAATGCTTATGGTATTCTTATGATGGTGTAACTGATATGGGAAAATAAATACTCGGTTCGGGTTTTGTGGGACATACTGTAAACGTATGTAAGCTTTGATTCTGCTCCTAAGCAGTTAGTGCCGATATCTGATTGCTCAAATTTCCTGTTATTAGACATAAGATTTTTTATGAAGAAATTGTTGTAAATTAAGTGACATGAATGAGAACGTAATTAATCAAGAACAGGTATTTTGCCCAAGAAATTGGAAAAAAATTTGATCACAGGTCCAGTACTTTGCCTGGATTCAGAAACATGTATTGTGGGTTGAACATACTACATTAATTTTAAAGGAAGATTTTGATGATTCTCAATTAAGTTCCAAATGCGAGAATTATTAATTCAAAATCCTGCGGTAGTTTCGAGATTTTTCAAATCTCTTCATTTTAGGAATTTTCCTCGAGTTAGAGTATATAAGATACTAAAATACTCATTTTAGTGTCTTATCTCCAACTTTAAAATAAAATCAAAAAATGAAGATATTTTAAAAATTTTGAAACCTTTACCGGAATTAGAAAATTCGATTCAACGGAGTCTTAAGAATTTGAGCACATGCTCGATGCAGAAAACGTACGCCGTAAAATAGGCAATATTATGCCTCTCTCGGCCCCGTGAAAGGTCACCATTCATACGACGGAAGCCATAGCAGCAAAGAAGCTTAGGCCGAAATTACTGCAAGAATTAGCTCGCAAAAATAAGGCGATTATTGGAGGGTTGCGTTGCAAAAGGGACAGGCCCTCTTTTGCAACCCCACTTTAATTCCGAGTCTCTCGCCGGATTTTTTACTTTATGAGGAAACTTTGAGAGGGACTCAATTTTCGGCTTGAGAGCTTCATCCAACTTTAAAATAAACTCTAAAAGCAGAGAGTAATTTGAGGGACGGGGACGCCGGAATTGGGCTAATGTGAAATGCACGTGCGCGGAAACGAGCAGAAATACAATGCCAGCGCGCCTCTCGATCTCAACGATTCCAATATTCAAAATGAGCATGAAAAGTTGATGAGATTTTATTTTAAAAGGTGTGGAGAAAAGCAGTTTCGGAGTTTGGGCAAATTGAAGTTCGCTACAATATTTCAGAACCTGTTGCTATAAAATGTAAAAATGCCAGGTGTTTGAAAAGGAGCCATAAGTTGATGAGATTTTACTTTGAAGGGTGTAGAAAAAAAAGCAGTTTCAGAGTTTGAGCAAATTATTGAAGTTCGTTATAGTATTTCAGGAACTGTTGGTAGAATGTAAAAATGGCAGGTGTTTGGAAAAAGGGCTAAACTATCGTGTTTTAAGTAATTTCAGCTTACATATCATAGAAAGAGTGAATCACGAGTTCGTGGGCCAAGAGTTGAACATTTGAAACGTGATGTACCACCACGTTAAACTCGTGAATGTTGATTAAAAGCTCATCGGTATATATTATCGAACATAAAAGAAGTTACTGCCTGCCAATTTTGAACGAATAGGTTTAGTTTTTCATAAATGGATTTTAAATTTTATGGCACATTATTTTTAGCGTTTTTTTGGGTCACTTAAAAGAATAGCAAATAATTTTCTCACCAACTTTCAATTTTATTTGTCGATCATCTTGAAAATAATGTAGCACATTTTCAAGCATTCTTTGTCCTCCGCAAGAAGAGTGTCATGCCTGTCAGCATCACAGAATATTTACACGGCAAAATCGTTTCATTCCTTGCGAAATTACCCACTGGGGAGCGGCTGGCGTGCTCGGAAGGGGAGGAGCTCGTACTTGAAAATGATGACTTGAACATCTGGCGTCTCCAATTTTGTGTGTGAGTGAAGGCTGCGTTGTTGGGATTGTACGCCACCGTGTCCATCTTGTGTGTGTGAATGTTCGTGTCCATCTTGTGTGTGCCAGTAGTGTGTGTATGTACGGACAAGTGAATAGTAACATGAACGCCAATACTGTGTGGTTATGATTTAGTGAATAGTAGCATGAATACAAATTCTGTGTGGTTATGAACAAGTGAATAGAAGCATGAATACCGATACTGTGTGGATATGAACAAGTGAATAGTAACATGAATACCGATACTGTGTGGACATGAACAAGTAAATAGTAACATGAATACCGATACTGTGGATATGAACAAGTGAATAGTAACATGAAAACCGATCCTGTGTGGACATGAACAAGTGAATGGTAGCATGAATACCGATACTGTGTGGATATGAACAAGTGAATGGTAGCATGAATACCGATACTGTGGGGATATGAACAAGTGAATAGCAACATGAATACCGAAACTGTGTTGATATGAACAAGTGAATAGTTACATGAATACCGATACTGTGTGGACATGAACAAGTGAATGGTAGCATGAATACCAATACTGTGTGGATATGAACAAGTGAATAGTAACATGAATACCGATACTGTGTGGACATGAACAAGTAAATAGTAACATGAATACCGATACTGTGGATATGAACAAGTGAATAGTAACATGAATACCGATCCTGTGTGGACATGAACAAGTGAATGGTAGCATTAATACCAATACTGTGTGGATATGAACAAGTGAATGGTAGCATGAATACCGATACTGTGTGGATTTGAACAAGTGAATAAACACCAATCACTTCAATGTGACTGCCAGTTTCGATTTTGTATTAATAAAATGTGTAAAAATGAACGCCAACCGTGAGTGTATGCGAACATTGTTTTTATGTGTAATGTGTAATGTGAACGCCAACCCTGAGTGAACACAAAAAAAAAAATTTTATGTGTAATTTGAATGTCCGTATGATTAATTGGAATAATTTCCCGAACGTGCTCAGTAATGAACAATGAATCTAAAAAACTTATACTGCTCTTCATCCAAGAACCAAGTTAGGAATAACTTAGTAAGTTATAATGTGATCTAAAAAGTTAGAATCCCGCAACACGGGTCCCTTAGGCCTGTCACATGACGACGTGTTCCAACACTCCCGTCGAGAGGCATAAGATCGGCAATTCTTTGTCCTGTATAATATTTTGTAAAATCGGCAATTCTTTGTCCTTTATAATCTTTTGTAAGATCGGCAATTCTTTGTCCTCTATAATCCTTTATAAGATCGGCAGTACTTTATACTTTATAAGATCGGCAATCCTTTGTCCTTTATAATCATTTTAAAGATCGGCACTCCTTTATCCTTTATAATCCTTTATAAGATCGGCAATGCTTTATCCTTTATAATCTTTATTAGATCGGCAATCCTTTATCCTTTATAATCTTTCATAAGATCAGCATTCCTTCATCCTTTATAATCCTTTAAAAGATCGGCAATGCTTTATCCTCTATAATCCTTTATAAGATCGGCAATGCTTTCTCCTTTATACTCCTTTAAAAGATCGGCAATGCTTTATCCTCTATAATCCTTTATAAGATCGGCAATGCTTTATCCTTTATAATCCTTTATAAGATCGGCAATGCTTTATCCTCTATAATCCTTTATAAGATCGGCAAAGCTTTATCCTTTATAATCCTCTATAAGATCGGCAATGCTTTATCCTTTATAATCCTTCATAAGATCGGCAATCCTTTATCCTTTATAATCCTTTATAAGATCGGCAATGCTTTTTCCTTTATAATCCTTGATAAGATCGGCAATCCTTTATCCTTTATAATCCTTTATAAAATCGGCAATGCTTTATCGTTTATAATCCTTTATAAGATCGGCAATTCTTTATCCTTTATAATCCTTTATAATCCTTTAAAAGATCGGCAATGCTTTATCCCATCCTATGCTGTGGGGACCGGCTCCCCCAGGGGGGATACTGTTAGATTATTTCGGCTAAGAAAATAATAGCGAGAAGTAAGGCTTTGATACCTAACATTTTATATTAAAAGCTTTACAGTTAAAAATAAACTTTTCGACTCTATGAGTCATTCTTAACAATTAATGCTCTGAAAATGATAAAAAATTGAAAACATCGAAGGTAACTGTGAAAGAAAGTAAAACTGAATGAAATAGATAAACTATTTGCAAAGAAAGGCGGATCGAAGCCTATTATTTTCTTCGTTAAAATTTGTAAAAGTACACACCGACATGTACTTCCATAGATTACTTCAGCTATAGAGAAGCCTTTGGGAGTCTATCTTTCGAACCCACTTTGCTTCTATCAGTTTTCAACCTTCCTTAGCTATTTCTTCCTTCCATTTTATCCCTTTATAGTTCTAAGAGGCTGTTTAAATGCGCAGTGTGTTCTATGGGTGAAATGCACCTTGTACGTGGATTCCTAATTTTTTGTGGTGTATACTAAATTGTCCTTTCTCTTCAATCTCTTGAGGTTGCATTCGACGTGGCTAGGGAATGTCAAACTAACAAATAGCAATAATGACGTGTGCCAGCGATGCCTGGTATCGTTAGTGCCCAGTCTCCAACCTCTTTACGAATTATAATTAATAACAATCACGTGTGCCAGCGATACCTGGTATCGTTAGTGCCCAGTCTCCTCCTCTTTACGAATTATAATTAATAACAATCACGTGTGCCAGCGATACCTGGTATCGTTAGTGCCCAGTCTCCTCCTCTTTACGAATTATAACTAATAACAATCATGTGTCCCAGTGATACCTGGTATCGTTAGTGGTCAATCTCCTCCTCTTACCAATGTACAGCAAGTCTGCCCGGGTAAGCAGTCTTATTGATTCGGGGCAGTCGCATTATTTATTCAGCAGTCCCGCTGATCAAGTCATATTGATGTGTAATGATTTTTGTGGTTATGAGGTCATCATCTATTATTCATACTCTCATAAATAAGTATGGTGCTTATCGTGCGCACTGACTACTGGTACCCTTTCTAATTCTTTCAGGCTGCGGATTTATGGAATATAAAGGTGCGTTCGGACGAACGAGCTCATTTTGTGTTACTCGTGTTCGTGGTCCATGAAATATGGAGGTGCGTTCGGACGAACGAGTTCATTTTGTGTTACTCGTGTTCGTGGTCCATGAAATATGGAGGTGCGTTCGGACGAACGAGTTCATTTTGTGTTACTCGTGTTCGTGGTCCATGAAATATGGAGGTGCGTTCGGATGAACGAGTTCATTTTGTGTTACTCGTGTTCGTGGTCCATGAAATATGGAGGTGCGTTCGGACGAACGAGCTCATTTTGTGTTACTCGTGTTCGTGGTCCATGAAATATGGAGGTGCGTTCGGACGAACGAGCTCATTTTGGGTTACTCGTGTTCGTGATCCATGAAATATGGAGGTGCGTTCGGACGAACGAGTTAATTTTGTTTTACCGTGTTGGTGGTCCAACTTGTCTGAGTACAACTCAATTTGACACGCTAAGGTCTTCATTACAGGCGCTCTAAATATACCAAGCGTTTTGATGGATCATTGTGTTGCTCACGAATTTTGCCGATGTTTTAAGTTTGGCTCCAACTTGTTGGTACAGGCTGTTGGTTTTTCTTATTAAGTAGAAAAGACTTCCCTTGGAGAAATAAGTTGGATTCTAATTCTTTTTTTAAATGTGTATGAAAGTGAGTTAGTTTGCCTCTAACTTCACATAAAAGGTCTTATGACATTGTTTTCGAAAATATAACATAATGGTTTAAGTTTATATCTCGATGAATCGCAGTATATCTGAATTTTCAAATTAAATGCTCATTCCACAAACTTTTTTTTTTTAGAATAGATTTCTACCAAAACAGATAGGCTACTTTTCCAGAAGCGCGGAGCCTGGATTTTTAATAGCGCGTAAAGTTCATGTTTGCATTTCTGGATGAATTGACAAATTTATCATTCTGGAGTCTCTGTTTAAAAGTTTTTCAGCGGTTTCGCAACCCCGGGACGCAAGTAGGACACTTGACCATCACTCCAAGGCCCATTTCATTGAGCTGGCCAAGCAGGATCTAGCAAGCTCGCATGAGCCATCTAGCAGATGGTATGTGAGGCTGGTAGGTAGGAATATCATTTTCACCTCGCATGCTGGATGCTGTATGCTGGATAAAACGTGCGAGTTCAGTGTGAAGGCAACGGCTCGTAATAGTGCTATTCCTACCTGCCAGTCTCGCAGGCCATCTACTAGATAGCTCATGCGAGCTTGCTAGATGCTGCTCTGCTACCTCAGTGTGAAATGAACCTAAGACATCGGCAGTGTCTGTCATCGTCAGTGAACGTTGGAAACAAGCGCTTCGCAATAACAGCTTTAGTCTCTCGGCGTAGAATGAGAGCACTTGCAACTTTTCAGCAACGCCATTTACACTCTATAACGTAAAATACTATTGGAGATTTTTCATGGGGAATCTTTGTAATCAGTGCTTAGATAGGAAAGAATTACTTTGTATTGCTCGATGATATTTCTTGAATCGTCACAGATGAGCTGAAATTTGCCCAGATTTTCTGATTGCTGGACATTCCGATCAGACTGTCTTGGCGTAATAAAAGATGCTTTCACATAAACCAACATTCAAGTACTTTAAATAATTAATTACGCAGTCCAATACCGCTGTGGAACAGCATCACTCCGTAGACCCACGGAAACACTGTTCAAATGACCGGACTGGGTACAAGTCGCGCGTCTGCCTGCGCTTCAGTTGGCAATAATTGCAATTCTAGTGAATTTTGTCCGTATTTATTTTCCAAGGAACCGATCACATCAAAGGTTTCGAGTCTCGGTGTTCCCCTCGGAAGGGACTGCGAGGAAAGGGGAACTCGCCAAGAAGAATAGTGAGGGTTGGGGATGGTTCGAAGAAAAATACGAGGGAAAAGCCTAGAGGGAAAGGGATGGTAAAATGGGCGCTGCAGCGACGCGAGAAAAGGATGTTCAAATGGTCGGAGTGGCGACAGGGAAAATGGTTTGGCCCAAAATGGTAGGGTAGTGACGGGGGAAATGAGGAGTTGAGGTTTAATGATGTGCTCGTGACAAGGAGATGGATGGGGACAAAATGATGTTGGTGACAAGGGAAATAGCTGATTGCAAAATGATGTTGGTGACTAGGGAAATAGCTGATTGCAAAATGATGTTGGTGACTAGGGAAATAGCTGATTGCAAAATGATGTTGGTGACTAGGGAAATAGCTGATTGCAAAATGATGTTGGTGACAAGGGAAATAGATGGGGACAAAATGATGTTGGTGACAAGGGAAACAGATGGGGACAAAATGATGTTGGTGACTAGGGAAATGGATGGGGACAAAATGATGTTCGTGACATGGGAAATGACTGGTGACAAAATGGTGTTGGTGATAAGGGAATGACTGGTGGTATAATGATGGGATAGTGGCGAGGGAATAGCTGGTGACAAAATACTGGGATAGTGACATGGAAAATTGCTGGTGACAAAATGATGTTGGTGGCAAGGAAAATAACGGGACAAAATGATGTGGCTGATTGAAATATGGTGCGAGTAGTGACAATGTGAATAATTGGTTGCTATATGATGAGTGTTATGGTGTTGAGGGGGCAAAATGATTATTAAAGTGCTTGTGAAAAATTTAATTTTATACAAAGTTTTCGTGCAACAACTGTATTTAGAGAAGATTCGTGAAAAAATGAGTTTGTTTTTTCCAAATACGTTCAATAATTGACATGCTTTCTGTGCGAGACCCCATGCTTTCGGTACATCTTTTTTGAGCCGTTAACTATGTTCGTTGTACACAAGAGTTGATATTTTCACTCTGTGATTGTACTTACTGCACACGCATTTTCGCCTACTCACACCAAGGAAGGATATAGACCTTGGTAGGCTTTCGTTCTGAGTCAGGTGTTGTTGTACCCAGTCAGGTGTTGTTGTACCCAGTCAGGTGTTGTTGTACCTAGTCAGGTGTTGTACCCAGTCAAGTGTCGTTGTACCCAGTCAGGTGTCATTGTACCCAGTCAGGTGTTGTTGTACGAGTCAGAAGTACGATGTAACATAGCTGATAACTCGCCAATTAACTTTGTTCTCATTAACTCGAGACTAACGACGCTCACCGTCACCTGTGCTCTCATTAACTGAGATTTTCCGCGTTCGCTGAATGAGGCCAGGATCCAGTTAATGTTCGCTAGTTTTAGAATTGCTTACCACAATGGACTTTAAATTTAAATTGAACATTAAACTTCAGTTTAACCCATCGCAGAAAACGGGCTAAATTAAACAAATCTAGTATATTCC
>JACJUY010004221.1:5772-30578 GCA_014220935.1 Platorchestia sp. MABIK | reverse complement strand
CTCATTGGAGCCACGCTCTCTTGTGCGCTCGTGTGGTGCTCTCGCTGCGCTCATTGGAGCCACGCTCTCTTGTGCGCTCGTGTGGTGCTCTCGCTGCGCTCATTGGAGCCACGCTCTCTTGTGCGCTCGTGTGATGCTCTCACTGTGTTGTTTACGTTTTGTTTTCTTAGCTACTTTTATTTTATATTCTTTGTTCCTTCTACTTTGTATTCCTAGCTGCTTTTTATGCAGTGTTCCCATCTACTTTTATTTTATATTCCTAGCTGCTCTTATTTTGTGTTCTTAGCTGCTCTTATTTCGTGTTTCTATCTTCTAGCATATCAGTATTCATGTGTATACAAATACAAGTATTTGTTTATACCTATTTACATTTGTATATGTATATACATATTTAGATATATATTCCCCTCAGAGGAATACAACTATCGTATCTGTGGGAATTAGCACTCCCAAGGGGAAAATGTGTGAGGGCCCAAACTGAGAGTTGGGTAGGCCTTCTTTTTGTAGAAGTAAAAAATTTTTGCTATGTTAAGGACCACCTTCTTCGGTTCACTGCTGTCCTGTTTTCAGCACCTACAACTTTCTTCTTCAACTTTTATATTGTTTCATGAACTTCCTTCCCAATTTACTGATTCTATGTCCCTTGTGCATAAATTCCGCATTCTTTAATATCCATATTAAGTGGTGCCTTCCTCCTTCTTCTCTTCGGTACGCTCTTTTTTGTAGCGGTTATGGAGGCTTAAACTCACCTATAATCTAATCTATATTTATATATATCTTTATATGTATGCGTTTATATGTATACATGCACAATGTATGTATATAAAGCCCTGATTGTCACTCAGGGCCGCCATCTCCAGCGGTTACCTCCCTAGCGGTGTGGCGGCAGTCTGCGTCGTGTGAGCGCACCTCCGTTTTGGGCCTTGCGCCTTCTCAGTGGTCACCGCGGCCGAGTGGTTAAGAACGCGCCCTTCACTGGAAGATGTCGGCAGTTTGAATCCCGCCCGGTAGTGCCGCCCAGTATTTTCCCCGTTGGGAAAAAGGAGAACTCAACCACATTTCTCCACATTACCCAGGTGTCGGAAATGGGCACCGGCTTGACCGGGGGTAACCGTCATGGCGTCCTGGTGTCAGTAATAAGCATTTGAAAAAATTTATCAGGCTTGATTGGAATAAAAACATCCTTTCTCATCTCCATCCTTTTTGTTTAGGTCCAAAAGTGCGTGCAACTCTACGGGGGACTTAAGCCTTGTTTTGATATGTCTTTCAATTTTTTTAGAACCAAACGTACGCAATTTTTATGTTTCGCGCTTTTCAGCGCTGGATAGGAAGTTAAGTGGCGGTTCTTTGATCTCACCGCATTTGGTTTGATCTCGACACTCGCTAGCAATTGGAGGTTAAACGTGGTTAGAAATATGATATACCTACCATATTCTGGAAATAAACATTTAAAGCTGATTTTACAGTTGTGCGTTAGGTGACCACAGTTGAACAGTGGTGGGCATGAGTGATTATAATAACAATTGAGATGAGCGAGTAGAATTTTGAATATCGTAATATTTCAACATGGGGGGGATACAACTGTTGCATCTATGGGAAAAAGCGTTCCACTTGGGGAAATGTACTGTCCCGAGCTCAGAGTTAGGTATGCCATGCTTCTGTAGAAATAGAATAGGATTTTTGGCTTCGTTAAGGACTATTTTCAGTTCACTTCTATCTCGTTTTTCTGCTTCTATTAGTTTGTTATTCAACTTTTATGTTATTTCATAAACTCCTTAACTTCCGCTGAGGATCTTAAGTAGGTACACACCTTGAGCAGAGATTCCTCAGTTTCTTGACTCCATACCAAATGATATCTTCCTCTTTCCTCTCTTTAGAACACATTTGTTGTGGTCATGTAGGCTTAAACAAACTTCTACGATCTAATCTAATCTTTCAATACACTAGTGTTCCTCTTCATTCTTTTACACTTTGACTGCGACGTGAGCCACATTTTGTGACTGAGGGAGTTTTAATTTTGCTGCCGACCAACCACTAGTCACGAACTCAATTTAAAAACTTATTTAATCAAAGGTACATCAAAACGCGATTCATTTAATGTTTGGTATGTTTAACATTGCTTACTTCAATTAACACATTTCCTGCGAAGTGACCCACCGGTGGTCACTTAGGTGATTTTTATAGTACTGCTGACCCACCTGCAGTCACTATCTCATTGTTTATTAATACTTAATGAAAGCTAAATGAAGGCCTGATCTAGTTAAGTTTGCTATTTTCAAAGTTGATTACCACAATTGACTTTAAATTTGAATTGAATATTGAACTTCAGTTTAACCCATCGCAGTTAACTGTTAAAGTTAAATTCAGATTCAATGTTAAACTTCAGTTTTACCTGCCGCAGTCAGAGTAATAATTAAATAAGAGAGAAGGCTCCCTCCGTTCCCTCTACCAACAAAGGCTGAAATTTGCAACCTGACAGACTGCGCTGAAAGGCGAAGATTCATTCAAGAAATTCTTTCAACATTCGAAAGTCATTCCGAGCGCTTGTCTTCTCTCTCTCTCTCTCTCTCTCTCTCTCTCTGAAGCTCCGCCGAATGGTTGATAGATTCCTTGAGTTAACGAATTTTCTCGCTCCCGAACACGACTTTTTGCCCCGAAACGAAACATTCGCTGGTTTTTGGCGTCCAATTTGAAATTTCATTTCGCCGGAACGTACTCAAATTTTGCACAGCTTAAATAAAGTTCTCCCCGAAAAATATCTCGGAAAGCTTTGTTAGAGAAGCAGTTGAGCAATCTCAGCTGTGCTTATGAGAACTGCGTTCTGCAAAAATAGAGCTTTTTGTGTCCCATTTTTGCGGGTGTTGGCTCGTGCAAAATCGCAGCCAGAGATGCTGCCTTAATTCAGCTGAGCTGCCGGCCTGTTCCTCTGTTTTGTGGCAGGTGTCGCCTCACTTCGGTGTTGTGTTGACGGCCTTGTGGTCTTTGTATTGCGCCCGTCGTGTTGGCATTCTCCTGCGTCTCATACTTACCTTAGTGTTCTGTTGTCTGTTACTTCTATATATCTCCAGTCATACAATTGTAAGTTTTCTGTTATTTTTGGAATATCTAAAGTATTAAAATTGTTTGTACTGTCTTTGTATTACGGCCGTCGTGCTGGCATTCTCCTGCGTCTTATACTTACATTAGTGTTCTGTTGTCTGGTTCTTTTGTATATCTTTGTTAAAATTGTAAGTTTTGTATTATTTTTGTATTTCTAAAGTTTTAAAATTGTTGGTTTTCTGTTCCTTCTACGTATCTTTAGTGTGCCGTTTTCTCGCAGTTATTATATACGAATTTTCTTAACATCGTTTTGCTTTCTCAAACCTTAGTTTAATTTTCTTTAATATTATATCGCTTACACGCACTTATTCGTGCTATTCAGATTCGTTCCAGCTCTGTTGGTATGAGAAATTTCTATGAATACATCTTCACTGCAGCAAACATTCTTAGATCTCTCAGAATTTTAATACGCAAAACCTTCGGTTGTGTTCTGTGGTTTGTAAATTTTGCTGTTCTTCACTCGTCACCCAGTTTTTGTCCAGTTCAATTCTAAATCTAAGATTTTTCTTTTCACTACAATTTATCCGTTTGGACTATGTAAGTTTCCAACTGCGTTCAATCAGATCTTTTACCCTGAAAATACAGTTTTTGTGTCATCAAAACAATTTACGTTGATTTTTCATCTTTGTTTATATTTGGTTGGAGTATTGATAGGAAGTTCAAAAATATTGCTTCAATTGCAATGAAAATGGTCAACTTCCCAGTACGGATCTGAACGCCACTCAAAGTCCCTTTCGAAAAATGGTTTTATATATTTTTTGTTATAAAATACATTGGTTTTAATATTTTATTCGTATTATAGTTTAAAATAGATTTATAAATATTTAAATAGTTTTGCATATCGCCCAGCTTCGTCCGTCCGATGGATACTGATAACATCTGGTTCGGGGACCGGGCTGATGTACCCAGTAGTTTTGTTTCAAGTCATAATTGCCTGATTGCTGAAGCTGCGTTAACACGTAAACTACGGCGACCTAAAGTGAATATCGATATTGAACTCAATTTTATCGGCACTTTAGGGATCAATTTTGAAAATAACAAACATTAAATTGATCGTTCATTCATTCATTTTTCATTAGGTATCATGGAAAATTGTGTTTGTGACTGCTGGTCGGTCAGCAGCATTATAAAAATCCCCTCAGTAACCATCGGTAGGTAACGTCACAGTCAAAGTGTTAGAAACCTCCCAAACTGTGGAAGGAACTCCACCTCGACTTCCACCAAAGTGTTGAGATAGTCCAGCTCCCATTAAATGTGCGATTCTTGGCTTTCCTTTTCTAAAAAATCACTCTCGCGTCACTTTGGGGAGAAAAATGGCGTCCGCATACACGCTATTTCTTAAGAAATTACGACGCTTTCGCCTTGTAAAGCACCAGCCACATTTGGCAGACGAAGGCAAACTCCTTGAGTATTTATGAGCATCGACCGCAATTCTTTTGTTCGCAGGCCCAAGGATTCATCCATTGTTCGCGACGTGGCTTTTCTCTTTTGTTTAGAATTTCGATTAGTTATTATTTTTATTGACAACACTCCATCAATATTAGAGATCCCGATCGAACCCTTTGGATCGAAGTGTTTGCGCTGGCGGGCCAACGTAGCCATTAGAGAGAGTTCCACGACGGGAAGTTTTGTGATAGAAGATCCGGTCCTTCGGATCCGGTCGCTCTAATCAAAAATGAATTGGGTCTGCTATTGTTCGATTCGGAACACGGCCGACGGAATTTCATCATGCCAGCTTGTGTGTGTTTGCGATCGATGAGATTGTAAGCCGAATTGAATATCAAAAGAAGGGCTATTGTTTGGGTGTCATAAACGGAAAGCTCAATGGCCCCATCGCCACTACGTTATTGCACACTGCGAGTGCAACTGCATCATCTGAAGTTAGATCGTTAATCTTATCTCCGCATGTTATCAGAACATTCAATTCCCTCGCCTAACACACGTAAGAATGCATGTAAAACGTCAGCGCTCTACCAAATAATTACCCGGCCGACCATACGACTCCTTTTGTTTTGAAACTCTTGAGGAATGGCGCCGTTGTTTTAATTCTCCCCGGCGGAATTAGGGCCAGCCTTCCTGCGCTGTCATCCCTGTAATTGTCTTGATTTTTGTGTCTAATATTTTTGCCGAACTGGGGTTAGGAATCCCTTTGTGCGCCGCCCGCAGAGGTGGCAAGAATCCGGTCCGACGTCACGCAATCATTCCAAGGAACGGAGGGGAGCCGCGCTGCGTTTCTTAATGCTTTCCTGGCTCCTGTTTTGCTGCTTCTTTTCGCTCCATTGAAATGCTGCGGTTGCCCGCACATTTGTTCGCATGTGAGACTTTGAGATGAAGGAACGCTTGAAAATTACAGGAAATTAAATTCTTAAATTATGTATTTCTTGCTGAGAGTTAAATGGAACTTTAAAATGACAAACATTTATAAATTTAGTCTCGAATTCGTTGGCATTTGAGGCTTTTAGATGAAGGAACGCTTGAAAATCGTAGGAAATGAAATCGTTAAGTTATGGTGCATTCCTTGCTGATAATGATAAGGAACTTTAAAGTTACAAACTTTTATGAACTTAATTCGAATTTGTTTGCATGTGAGGCTACGTGATGAGTGAACGCTAGAAAATTACAAGAAATGAAATCCTTAAGTTATGCATTGCTTCCTTGCTAATATTGGTAGGGAACCAGAGAGAACGTGAGAAAAGTTAAATACTTTTTTCAATTTAGCTCGGCTTTGCCAATCATTGCGTGTACTTAGCACCTCAATTGAAAACATAAGCTGCAAACTCAACCAAGGCAATGTAAGTCGAGGACAAACATTTCTATTGGTTTGAAAGGAAATGCGTGTCATGCTCAGTAAGCAGTTGGCTCAACTCATAAGTTAGAGATTGCGCGGTTGTGAAAGTTTCCACATCCAAAGATTTGTTGTGAGCAGCCTCTGTTGTTGGTGTGTTGTGAGCAGCCTCTGTTGTTGGTGTGTTGTGAGCAGCTTCTGTTGTTGGTGTGTTGTGAGCAGCCTCTGTTGTTGGTGTGTTGTGAGCAGCCTCTGTTGTTGGTGTGTTGTGAGCAGCCTCTGTTGTTGGTGTGTTGTGGGCAGCCTCTGTTGTTGGCGTGTTGTGAGCAGCCTCTGTTGTTGGTGTGTTGTGAGCAGCCTCTGTTGTTGGCGTGTTGTCAACAGCCTCTATTGTCAGTTGAAATTAGAGACATATCTTAAGAAAGCAAGATCAATACAGCTTTCAATTTACGGGTAGGAAAATTAAAGCTTTCGTTTACAGCCACTTCATCTCGCGTTTCACAAATTACAAAGGACCATTTCATAAGCTGATTTGATTTGGCTGCTTTCTTGCTTCTTCTCGGCTGGGAAGGCAGTTGTCTTGATGTTTTTTTTCGGCCACCGGAGCCAAGCGATTGTTGAAGTGTCGAAGCAAAGTTTTAAGACGCAATTGAGACGTACTTGAAATTTTGTTGCTCTTCAGAAGACACGTACAGTAAGCATCGAATGACGTAAAACAGGCTCAATTTTAGTGAGCCGCATGATTTTTCTGGCACACTTTCAGTTTTGTTCCCCCGTACCATTGTTGCAGTGTTGAGCATTTTATTTGAATTCAGTTTAATTGCGGAGCAACTTCACTGCTGTTGCGGCACACTTGGCTTTATTGCAGTGCATTTACAATTTAATTGCGGCGCACCTTCAACTTTACTGCGGCGCACCTTCAGTTCTATTGCGATGCATTTTCAACTTTATTGCCTTGCGTTTTCAGTTTAATTGCGGTGCATTTTTAATTTTATTGCGGTGTACCTTCAAATTTATTACGGAGCATTTTCAATTTCATGGCGGCTCACTTTGTTTGATTGCGGGGCATTTTTAATTTCATTGCGGTGCATCTTCAATTTCACTGTGGAGCGTTTTCAATTTGATTGTGGCTCACCTTTAGTTTTATTGCGATGCATTTTAAAATTTTTAGCGGCCCCAATTTTCAGTTTTTGCCCCAATTTTCAGTTTAATTTTGGATAAATTTCATTTGCATTGGCGCGCTTGAATTTATTCCATCACGCCTTCAATTGTGTACCGGCGCACTCGAGACGCGCCGTGTAATTCAACACACGGATACCAGTCATAACAAAGTCAACCTCCATTTGGCGATCGACCCGCTCCTTTGTAGAGCTTGCAGTCGGTCCCATGTTTTAGGCAGCGCCCTGCAATCATTATGGATTTCCGTGCCAGAATGGCCGCTGTCTGTGGGGGTGGATATTGTTACGTGGTCCGTGTACGATTTCCTGTTGTGTCTACCCGTATTTTGTGGCTGTTTACTACTCCTGTTGCCTGCTGTTTCGAGCCAATTTTTATCGCCTTCGGGGGAGATGGTGCCTCGACACGCCGCCGCTGCTCTTCTTGGGTGCCAAATTTGGTTGCGTGCGTCCTCCTTGTTTTGTGTTTAATTGCTTAACTCGTGCTTTGTTATATGTAAACCGGGTTGTTTCGAGTGAAAACCGTATTTGAAAATGAAAGAAAATAATTGCTTATTTTAATCAAAATGTGATTCTTCCTTCTCTATGGCATTCGCCCTTCATGTTCTTTAAGCATACACTCCATCTTCAAAAAAACTTGTCACCTTTTTCACAAACAAGCTGGTCAAATGATTCCCCTTTACTTCTATTTGAGAATTTTTATGGCGAATAAAAAGCTCGCGAAAAAGCGGGAGAGATGTCAAGAGACTGAGGTAGATGTAGCAAAATTTCATGATTATAACTTCACAACTTGTCTACAGTAGCTCTGGAGGTGTTGGGTTACTTGGGATTTCAGAATATAAACAAAACAAAAAGAAGGCAAACAATGAGAACGAGAAATCGTTCCATGATGATAAGCTGTAATGGAAAGCAGGGAAATGGTAAAAGCTTGGTAATTCACTGGTGATTCACCCTTCCCGTTTATTGGACACTTGATGACATTTATTCTTGCAATAATTTTGAGGCTTTTTTGGATGAGGAGAGGATTTGGTACATTAGCACTTTGACCGCAATTGCTTAAACTGAATTTCAATATTCAACTCAAATTTAAAGTCTATTGTAGTAAGTGATTTTGCAAAAAGCCTACAATTACTTGATCATGCTTTCATTTAGCTTTAATCAAGTAATCATGAACATTAAATTAGTGACTACTGGTTGATTATCAGCGTTATGAAAATTACTTTCGTGGCCACCGGTAGCGCACGTCGCGGTCGAAGTGTTAAAAACCGAATCATTGGGTTTCATAGTAGTTAGTAAATTAAAGTGATGACAATTTTCATTTCATTACACTATTTTAATATACGCAGATCTCGTATTTCCAATTAACTTACTACCCCGTGAACTTTTTCCATACCGTGCAATTCTCACACGACTGATTTGTTATAACACTGTAACGTGTTTTTTCTATGTTCATATTTATTCCCTTCAACTACATGACTACATTTGTGCGGTTGGGTCGGTTAGGTTGTGAGGACCAGAATTGAAAAGCCGAACGAACTACTCAAATCCATTCTTACCCTTTCTAAAAAGCGTGGGAAATATAAGTGCGCAGGTAATATTCCAGCTCGTATGTTATTATTATTATTATTTGTGGGTTTTCCCGCCGTTTTCGATACTCAGACGAAATCACAGCGTAATTTGATAGCGTTGCGATATATAGGTCTTATATTAGGAATTTGCGGAGGAGTGAGGATCATCCCACGTTTTAGTGCTGTGGTGTGCCAGCTTTGGTCTGGCGGAAGAGCGACGGTGTTTCTAGTCGCGGGCATCCGCGCTGGCTATGGTTTGGGCCTCATCCGAGGCGGAGTAGATTTTCTCTCTAGAGGTCACTCATTTTCAGTTGGTGAGTCAAATTTCATGAAGCAGCCGAATATCAAGTAAGAAAAGGTTCAGAGGGGAGCGTGGCCCGCGGATGGGGGGCTTGTCAGTAGGTCAGTGAGGTTCGGCTCACCGCCGAGGTGAGCTTGACGCTCTTGTCCGTAGTCAGGACATTCGAGAAGGATGTGTGGGATTGTTAACGGTGCTATATCCAGCTCGTATGTTGAAATCAATTTTGAAAAAGGTATTGAATTAATTGAAAAGCAGTTCATTTTTGCAGTTATGCCGATAAGCAATATACCTTACTGGTGCACACGTGTCCTATTACGTAGTCAACGTGTTCAGTCTTTTTAATTTTATATAACCTGAGTCTTCGAGATCCTGAGCTGCTTAGTTTTTCCTGTTTTGTGGTTAGTAAATCTCTCACATCTTGAGTTTATGACTGTTCAATCACATGATTCATGAATCTCTTCAATCTTGAGTTTTGAATCTCACGGATTTTGAATCGTAAATTTTTGAACATCGAATCTAGAATCTTGGACTCTTGTATCCCTCAAATTTAAACTCTTGAATCTTCTAAAACAACATTCTATAGAATCATGAATCGCTGTTAATCTCAGATATCTTCAACTTCTTGAGTATTTTAATACATTGAGTTTCATGAGCATTTTGAATGCCTTGATTTCATTGCGTGGCTTAGGTATCTCGAATTTTTGAAGCGTCAAAACTACTTGAAATTTATCGAGTTTGTAAAACCCATCGAATTTTTCAAATTTCGATAATTTCTCTCATCTACTTTCTGGCTCATGGCCCTCCACTTTTTTCTATCACTCGGTATTTTCCTCACATTGCTCATTTTGGATTTTAGAAATCAAAGTGATCTATGGAAAGCGATTATTTCTTAGCAATTCCTCGTTATCTCGGAGCATAAATATCCGTCCATCATACTGCATACAGCGAGACTGCAAAAACATCGATGAATAACAAAGAACCAATCAAATTACAATCAGTAAAAAGGCCTTTTTTACCAGACCTCTTTGTCGGCATGATTGGACGTAAATCTTCAAACGTAAATATGCTCATGCTTGTGTGCACCTGAGCTTGGGAGTAATCATTGGATTTTGCCACCATTTTTGGCACCAAAGAGCAGCGTTTTGTGGTACAATATTTCTCCAGGGCGATAAAAATTACATCCAAACAGTAGGCACTAGCGCTGAGCTGCAGCAATATACGAGTAGTTCTCTGTTATGCCAACTTTTCCATTATACGCTGCATTACCGTCTAATTTACTGTAAACAGCCGCACCCAATACCTCACAGTACCCTGCCGCACCCAATACTCCACCGTACCCAATACCCCACAATACCCTGCCGTACCCAATACCTCACAGTACCCTGCCGTACCCAATACTCCACCGTACCCAATACCCCACAATACCCTGTCGTACCCAATACCTCACAATACTCTGCCGTACCCAATACCCCACAATACCGTATCCAATACTCCAAGCTCATTATTCGCCCTCATCAGCCGTCGAATGATCCATTTGGGATCAGCTATGCATGACCTCATCTATAAATTGCGTCAATGGAAGCCATCGGAATGGGAATTGTCTTTTTCGGTGCGTTGATTCTCGAACTTTTCTAATTTTAGTAATTGTCTCTAATAGCAGTTTTTTGGCGCAGCCCTTGGCGCTATCGAAGCCCTAGCGGAAACTCGAACCATCTGTCTCGCGAATTGGAGCCTAATCTGGCGAACTATGGGCCCTCTGATAACCGCAAGTGCTCCATATGGACTTTATTTTTGTTTATTACCCACACAAATGGACGACAGTCTTTTTTTTCCCCGCGACCGATTGTCCATTCTAAATGAATTGAGGGTTTCAGTGAGTGGGTGTTTTAATGTGTGTGTGAGAATGGCTGCAGTGCTGAATCATTTTCTAGCTTTTTTTTAATTTTACGTAGCATTTCATGGCGAGTTATGCATTAGCTTGAAAAATTCTTTGTTCCTACGCGAACTGATAGCCTTTCCCTCATTGAAATTTCTCCGTGTAGTTTGTTTATTTCTCGGTTCACTGCTGTCGTACTTTTCAGCATCTACTGCTTTCTTCTTTGACTTTGATCTTGTTTCTTAATCTTTTTTCTCAATTTACTGTTTCTATGCTCATTCTGCATAGATTCCACGTTCCCTTAACTCTATACTAAATGGTACCTTCCTCCTTCCTTCCTTTTGTAGCGGTTAAGGAGGTTTAAACTACCTTCTAATCTAATCTAATTTGTTCATTTCGAATTCGAGTGCTATATCTTAAAATGAGTTTCAAGCCTCTCAAATTTTAGCTGCCGTTCTATTCCAGAAGTTTTGGTACTTTGGCACTGGAGCTGCTCCCAATTTCCTTCCAATTTCCTAGCACTTGCGACATAACGCGACTCTTCCTTGCAGGTGTGTGCCCTCTCCATGCTCCAGCGCGTGAGTACTCCTCATGCTTAATTTTTTAATGCTTCCTGGATGAGAATATCCTACTTTTTCATTTTGGAATACGTTCTTGCTTAGAAAATCCTGCTGTTTAATTTTGGAATGTTTCCTGACTCAGAAAATCCTATTAAGTTTCAGAATGCTTTCTGGCGGAGAAAATCCTATTGTTTAATTTTGGAATGTTTTCTGGCTTAGAAAATCCAAATGCCTAATTTTACAATACTTTCTACCTGAGAAAATCCTGCTGTTTAGGTTTAGAATGCTATCTAGATGAGAAAATTCTAATGTTTAGCTTTATAATGCTTGCTGGCTTTGAAAATGTTTCGGTTTAATGTTAGAATACTTTTTGGCTGAGAAAATCCTGCTGTTTAGTTTTAGAATGCTTTCTGACTGAAAAGATCTTACGGTTTCATTTTAGAGTGCTTTCTGGTTGAAAAAATCCTACTGTCTGATTCTAGAATGCTTTCTGGTTGAGAAAACCCCGCCGTTAAACGTCAGAATACCTTCTATCTGAGAAAATCATACGGTATAATATTAGAATGGCTTCCGGCTGAGAGATACTCCTATAGTTTAATATTAAAATGCTTTTTGATCTGAGAAAATACAACGGTTTAATATTAGAATGCTCCCTTGATGAGAAAATCCTTATGTTTAATATAAGAATCGCTTAAATGCTGTCTGTCTGAGAAAAGAAAACATATCAACTGCGTGGCTTTCGTACTTACATTTGCATACCGGTGTGGATGTGTAAGATCCGCCTCTCAAAACTTGAGTTACTCCTGTCTTCTGAAATAAACGTGTGTGTGCAGCAGCGGGTAGTGGAAATCTTACGAGAGAATCATCCTGATGATTCTTGCGACTGTTTTGCCAATAAAGACCGAGATTTCGTTTTGCAATGAAGACGAGGATTTAGTTTTGCGATAATGACAAGGATTTTGTTTTGCGATAATGACAAGGATTTTGGTTTGCGATAATGACAGTGATTTTGTTTTGCGATAAAGACAAGGATTTCGTTTTGCAATGAAGACAAGGATTTTGTTTTACCATAAAGTGTCGTAGACCTATTTCTTAACCGTTGTTAATTCCTTTCATAGTCGTAACTTAAGGTCACAATTCTTTTATTTTTCTAATGAAGATTAAAGGAGACTTTTCAACGTCCACAGAATAATTATTAATGATTAGTCAATTTATATGGTAGCGTGCCACTAACAACTTCGATAACCAATCTCCATCCTTAATGGGAAATTAACGATGCAGGAAACACATTAATTATTTATTCCCTACAAAGAATACAAAATTACTAACACGTTGAATGAATCTAGCGCACTTATTACATTAAGTGAATCTAGCGCACCTATTACATTTCGAGTTAATAAACGAATATACGCTTAGGGCGTGGTGTTGATATAAACCTATGCACAGGAGAAATAGCTATGAATTTCTTCGAGGGAAAATGCACTATTGGAACTCATCTTAAATCGGATTCCAGGAAGGTGTGTGCTACGGGCTTTGTGACTGCTTTAATTACGTTAGTAGTAATAGTCAGTTTACACTCTTTATTTGCGAAACATCAAGATAAGACGAAGTCCGGCCCCGGAGGGCAGACTGGATGTGAAGCACCTCTTTGCTCAGTCACAGCCCGAAGCTTAATGCCGTTCACCGCTTCCCAAAGGGTAGCGCGAGCTGTCACACATGCCTTTGCACGATATTTGAAGTATGATCTTAAGATGGGTTAAATTCCACAAATAAACGGTTACGTGTGACTCTAGCGTATTGAATTATATTCGAAATGGGAAACATTAATTCTCGATAATTGTAGAAGCATTGGAATTGACATAAAGCTGTTAAATAATGACATAAATACAAATTGTACCACAACCCTTCTTGGTGTCGACGCTAGGCAACCCCTTCGGTCAGTTGACGCCCTTCTTCTTCTCCTCGTTCTTGAAGTCGATGGGCAGTTGGAAGAAGTAGAAGGTAGATCTTGATAACGGCAAGCGCTTTTGCGACACCCTCACGGCTGATTTGAACATATCAAATAACAGAGCGTCCTCCATTAAATGACAGTTTCTCATACGTCGTGGTTAAAAACCATGACAAAGACGAGGATTTCGTTTTGCAATAAAGACAAGGATTTCGTTTTGCCATAAAAGAGAAGACTTTGTTTTGCAATTAGAAAGGAGACTTCATTTTGCAATTAAAGAGGAGACTTCATTTTGCAATAAGAAAGCAGACTTCATTTTGCAATAGGAAAGCAGACTTCATTTTGCAATAAGAAAGCAGACTTCTTTTTGCAATAAGAAAGCAGACTTCTTTTTGCAATAAGAAAGGAGACTTCTTTTGCAATAAGAAAGGAGACTTCTTTTGCGATAAGAAAGGAGACTTCTTTTGCGAAAAGAAAGGAGACTTCTTTTGCAATAAGAAAGGAGACTTCTTTTGCAATAAGAAAGGAGACTTCGTTTTGCAATAAGAAAGGAGACTTCGTTTTGCAATAAGAAAGGAGACTTCGTTTTGCAATAAGAAAGGAGACTTCGTTTTGCAATAAGAAAGGAGACTTCGTTTTGCAATAAGAAAGGAGACTTCGTTTCGCAATAAAAGAGGCGACTTCGTTTTGCAATGAGAAAGGAGACTTCCTTTCGCAGTAAAAGAAGAAACTTGGTTTTGCAATAAAAAAAGAGACTTGATTTTGCAATGAAAAAAAAGACTTGGTTTTGCAATATGAGGGGAGACTTCTTTTTGCAACAAGAGGAGACTTGGTTTTGCAATAAAAAAAGAGACTTGGTTGTGCAATAAAAAAGAGACTTGATTTTGAAATAAGAGAGGAAACTTCTTTTTGCCATAAAAAAAAGGAGACTTGGTTTTACAATAAAAAAAGAGACTTGGTTTTACAATAAAAAAAGAGACTTGGTTTTGAAATATGTGAGGAGACTTCTTTTTGCAGTAAAAAAAGGAGACTTGGTTTGCAATAAAAAAGAGACTTGGTTTTGCAATAAAAACGACGACTTTTAAGCGCTAAGATGCGCAGACCTCTTTTAATCCACATTAATCAAGACATCTTCACTTCAGAACGTTGCATATATTGATGATAACATTGCGCTGAACAAAGTGAGGTCAAAGTGAAAATTTAGGAGTTTGCACAATTCCTATGCACGTAGAAACTATTTAAAACAGTGAACTGTATACAGAACTGTTTGAATTTATGCTTGTGCATATTATTTACATTCCGTGAATTATAAACATTGCTGTTCGAATTTAATTATTAGTTAAATAATGTCGTTCCCTTGCTATCATAATTTGATATTTAATTCAACGTCAACATGTTCAGTTTGCAATACCGATACTAGCGTATAAATTGTTGGAGTTGCTCATGAGGGTTTCCTTTTCTATGGAAACTTCATTTTTGCTTATCAATCGCATATTTTTCCTCAATTCCCAAACAAAATTCCTTTCTGTAAACACATTTCCAGAAATAGGAAGTGCTTCGGGAAAAGTAAATTCCTCATTTTGAATGAAATCATCAGGTTTATAAAAACCTTTTCTTTAGATTTTAGTAAAATAATGTTTGAACTTTCTAACGCCTATCTTTCTACGCAATTGATTTTGTGACTCACTTGGCCGTTGGGAGGATGTTTTTTAAGAAACACGATTATATTTTACCCACTTTGAGTATGAAATTGCTCCATGAAGACAGAACGCGGATGTTTCAAGCGTACTATGTACTTAAGTTGATGCTGGCTTGTGCGTCAGCAGTCACAGTAATTTACCAGCAATATTTAAATGGGACACTTTTATTCTCGAAATATCCAATACCGCACAAAATGGTTCCAGTTCTGAAAACTTTTGCCCCTTGTGTCGACAGGGTTTTATTACTCGCAGATTCGGGACAATAATTTCGCAACTTTGTCTCCTTTTCTCGTTGAATTAGAACTTCACGCCCTGACGTGACCTGACCACACCTTGACTTTCAGGCCACCAGATGGCGCTGCGAAATTAGTCCATCGAACCGTGATCTTTTAGCTGTCACCTCCGAACACGTTCCGTCATCGCTCATCCGCGTGAAAAAAGTGGGAAATGAGAAAGAAAAATTGCCCTTCCTCGCTGTTATAATTTGTCCTGATAACTTTTCGATGAATGCGAAATGTTCGTGACAGTTGCGAGTAACCGCTGTCGAATTTTCATCTATTTGACCTACATTATAAAGACGATTTTCGTTCTGTTGTTTTCGAATATTTTACAGAATGATGCATGTGACGTTCACGAGAGTGAATGATTTTCTGTACTCGTATTTTACGTGTAGCAAAATGTCTTACATTGCTGTTACGAATTGACGACTGCTACAAGGGTTAGAAACCTCATGGTTTTTAGACATTCTTTTCCATCTGGCAATACTTTGGCACCAAAACAATTTCAATTCTCTATTCTAATATCTCACGTGACTCAATTGCACGTGTCTCCACCTCCTCATTGAAAATGAACCCTAAAGAAAAAACCCAAAGGAAAAAAAAAAAAACCTGTAAATGTTACCCTGCCCCTAGTGTCAACAAAATCTTCCCTAAACGTTACCCTGCTGCGGGTGTGAACAAAATCACCCCTAAATGTTACCCTGCCCCTTGTATGGACAAAATCACCCTCAAAATATTACCCTGCCCCGAGTATTGACAAAATCACCCCCAAACATAACCCTGCCCCTGGTATTGAGGCACAACTTCGGCTATCAGCCTCGACGGAAAAGAAGGCCGACATCGACACCAATCGACCACATGCAAGCGGTGAGAGTCATCAGAAAGGACTTGAAAGTTTGCATAGGATCACGACCACAATCCTGGTCCCGGGGTCGGAAACAACAAGACGCAACAACTTGTAATTGGGGCCTCAGTGTGGCCTAGTCCTGTTGATGCCAGCCAATTAGTGGGATGCTACATTTAATGAGATATTGAGCGGCCGCCGGTGCTGCGCGCGCTAGCTTGTGTCTGTCGCTCATCATTAGACTCTAACGAAGTTGCTCGCCGCAGCTACCTCTGGCAGGACCAAGTCCTCGTCTTTATGGTGACATGACGGAGTCCTCGTCTTTATAGTGACATGACGAAGTCCTCGTCTTTATAGTGACAATACAAAGTTCTCGTCTTTATTGCAAGACGACATCCTCGTCTTTATTGCAAGACGAATTCCTCGTCTTTATTGCAAGACGAAGTCTCCATGTATATTGGCAACACGAAATCCTCGTCCATGTTGCAAGACAAGTCGTGGCCTTGATGGTGCCGATCAGAAGACAAATAGAGTAAACAATTAGGTCAAATTTGAACTTGTAAACCGTGGCTCCGAAGGTGATAGAATTTGCATGCTTTGCGTCTGTCACGCTGCGACCTTCGCTCGAGAATTGATCCAAATTGGGAAGCGTTACTGGCGCGCATATTTTGCGCGCAAATGTACGGACTTGTCGGCAGTTTGGTTCTTGACATTGTCAGGGCACGGCCACGCAACTCGTTTCATTGAAATTCGTTGGAAAATTTCAAATTTGCTGTGGACGATGTTATGGATTGAAAAAAAATTGATCTCGCTCATTTTATTCCTGCGTATTAACACAAAGCATTATTGTTTTCGTAACGTTTCCGAGTTATGAGCTGTGAGGGACCATCTTTTCCTCGTTTTAAGATTCAAAAGCAAGTTTATTACCTAATTTTTTAGTGATGAACCCTGATTTTGTGTGTCCTCTCAGCGTATCTTGATCTAGCGTCACTTAGGGAATGAACGACGCCTGTTGCGGGATCTCGGCGTGTTGTATTTGTGGTCATGACCTTACTTTCCCTTTGTGACACTTTCCTTTGTGCGACTATGTTTCTTTTGTAGCCTTATCTTTCTTTCGCACCCTTAACGTTCCTTTGTGCTCTTATCTTTCTTTTGTAGCCTTGTCTTACTTTTGCGTCCTTGTCTTCCTTTGCGTCATTGTCTTTCTTTTGCGCCCTTGTCTTTCCCTTGCGTCCTTGTCTTTCCTTTGCGTCATTGTCTTTCTTTTGCGCCCTTGTCTTTCCTTTGCGCCCTTGTCTTTCCTTTGCGTCCTTGTCTTTCCTTTGCGTCCTTGTCTTTCCTTTGCGTCCTTGTCTTTCTTTTGCGCCCTTGTATTTCCTTTGCGTCCTTGTCTTTCCTTTGCGTCCTTGTCTTTCCTTTGCGTCCTTGTCTTTCCTTTGCGTCCTTGTCCTTCTTTTGAGCTCTTGTATTTTTTTTTTGAGCCTTTAGCTTTCGTTCTTGTCAGTCTCACCCATTTGTGCCCTCGCATGGGACGGCTTAAATTTAAATATTCACGATGGTTTGTATCGTGAGATAAGCTTAGGAACTGTGCAGCCGAGCTCTTGCATAACAGTGTCATCAATGTAACGTCTTCATGGTTACTTCATTCTTCAAATTTACTGCGCAAGCATTCACGCTACTGAGTAAACTTCACTTCTAAGTACGGATAACTCCTGTCAAAGTTGTAAAAAAGCTTCACATCTCAAAAAGGTCATGAAAAAGAGGGTTGTGCTTGCGTGTGTACATCGGGAGCTTAGCAATATTCGGAAGGTTAGTACAATTTATGAACTTCTTTCATGAGAGTATGGCAATCGAATTTTGCCCAGTTAGCAATCCTAAGGAACTATTTAATTCGTAAAAATTTCATTTCTTGAAGCAAATGTAATCAGTTTGTTGTAGCTACGTGCCTTAGGCTTTGACTTGAAGATAGGAAGGAGGTATTTTTTCTTTTTGTTTTACCGAGGAAGCCGACAACTCATTTAATTAAGCAAACTGCTACTCGAAAACAGTCCTTCATCCGAGTCTATTTTCTTTTTTTTTTCAGCTCGTATGATTATTATGCTAATGATTAACTTTGATTGATTGGGAAATGACTTTCATGGGTTGGAAAATTACTTCCATGGGCTGGGAAATTATTTTCACAGACAATGAAATTATTTTTATCGGCTGGGAAATAAATCCTATCGTTTGGAAAATGATCTTCATCGCTTTGGAGAGGATATTCATCGTTTAGAGAGGGATTTTCATTGTTCGAAAGATGATTTTCACTGTTTGGGAAATGATTTTCACTGTTTGGGAAATGATTTTCAGTGTGTGGAAAATGGCTTTCATTGGTTTCAGCGTTGATTTCAAGCCGAGTTGATGCCGGGCCTTCAATAACACGCACCAAGAACCGCAAACCTGTGGCTACAGCCCTCAGAGGTGCGGCAGCAGCTGCTGTTGGTGGGCCGTCTTCGGTGCTGCCCTCGCACCGTGTTCCCGTCATTAATTCCCAACATGGTTCTGTTCTTACTGTTTCTATGCGCACGGGGATCTGTTGTAGGAACACCCTTTGTGTATAGATTCCACGTTTCTTCAACTCCATACTAAATGGTGCCTTCATTCTTCCTCTCTCAAAACATCTACGTTGTGGTAAACGGAAGCTAAAATTTATTTATAATCAATCGATCAATCCCCTGGTTCTGTGCTATAAGACGCGAAAGTACTTCAACAATGCCTGGATGTAATTTTATTTAAAGTTTTAATCAAGTTTCAGGTGGTGTTTTAGTCGGAAATATTTAGGTTTGTTCGCTACAGTAGCCCCTCATACGCTAACCTAAGCGATAGCTGAGCAGTAGGCCGTCGGTGTGAGGGTCGGTCGGCCCCACATTTGCATAGACGGTCCCCTTTCTCGAGCTGGACAGATGGCCAAGATAGGAGTGCACCAATGGCCTGCTTTTGTTTTATTGTTTAGAGAAGGTTTTCTATTGCGTACGTAATTAATTTCCCTGGTAATGTGCTGCGGAAGTACATCCAGAATGCTCGAATGCCATTTTACTTAAAAATTTTCTCAAGTTTCATGTGGTGTTCATAAGGGAAGTATTCAAGTATGTTCGTTACAGTAGACCAGAACGTTATAAGCTAGCTTTTTGACTGTAAAAGTAGTTTTTTCCACGTTTTAACAACATCGTCTTGAACGTCGAAGGTCGGATCTCAAAATACATATTTCAATTTAACAGGAAAAGGGGACGTTTTCAAATGGTTTCTCAACTTATTAAGTTGTTGTATCAAGGCTTGGACAAATGTTCGGCGTTAAATCGAGTTGAGGTGCGTAGAAAATAATCGGTAGTGTACAGCGCAGTCTACATTAACTTCCATCTACGACTTTAGGGCGCGTGTAACTGCATAGGTAGCTGCAACTATGGGTTGAGTTTTTTTACTGCAACTGTGGGTTGAGTGTTTTTACTGCAACTGTGGGTTGATGGTTTGTTCATTTCACTGCAACTGTGGGTTGATGGTTTGTTCATTTTCACTGCAACTGTGGGTTGATTGTTTTTTGTTTTCTGTATTGCAACTGTGAGTAGATTGTTTTTTGTTATCCTTACTGCAACTGTGGGTTAATTGTTTTTTTGTTATCTTTACTGCAACGGTGGGTTGATTGTTTTTGTTATCTTTACTGCAACTGTGGGTTAATTGATTTTTTGTTATCTTTACTGCAACTGTGGGTTAATTGTTTTTTGTTATCTTTACTGCAACTGTGGGTTGATTGTTTTTTGTTATCTTTACTGCAACTGTGGGTTGATTGTTTTTTGTTATCTTTACTGCAACTGTGGGTTGATTGTTTTTTTGATGTATTTTTACGTATCGCTGAACGAGCGAATTTCTAGAAATAAATTGTATGTTACCTTACTGATTTGCGACTAAGTTCTGCCCGTGAGTGTCGTGGTGATATAGAGTGTGCAAATCAATGTGCGAAATTCATTGCATATAACTGGGCTTCATAAAGAACGGATGTGATGAACTCATGAACATCAAGTTTTTAATCACCATTACCATTATTAGTAGAGTGGAGTTATGACTAACGTTATTTTGTATCAATTCAACATATAGATTGACTGAGAGAAAGATATGTACACAGCGCTCGATTTTGCAAAGCCTCTGTTTGGCTTTGTAAGAAAATCTCCTATTAAGAAATGTTATCATACGTACATCCTCACTTTGTACGAGTGTTGTCGGAAAGCGAGCACGAGTTTGTATCCTGCATAATAATGAACGTTATTCTGGTGTGCTGAGAGGGCCTATCTATTCCTGAGAGCTTCTCACCAAAACACCTGATATTCTGGCGATAGTGAACAGCGTCCGATTTGAAAACATTTTTATGAACTCTGCACTTATATATATGATATTATTCAGCATTTACACTGTGACACTTATGCGCTGACGTGGATTTAAAAGCATTGATATGAATCCTGCTTTTTTATATATTACATGTATTATATTATTCAGCGCTAAATTGTGACACATATGCGTTTACGCGTATTTAAAAACATTTGAATAAATTCTGCACTCCCATATTCCGTATATCATATTATTCAACACTTATATTTTGATATTTGAAATTTTGATGGATGAAGTAGAAGCGACATGCCCCTGTCTACACTGAAGAATGGAGTCGCTTCAGAATATTATGAGAAATGTAAAGCAGTGTGCCTTGTGCTGCTCTGGCGGCAGAGATGACACACCAGCTTCTACATCAACACAAACGTCACCCACGGAAAAGTCTTGGACATTTGGCATGACTTAAGAACGTTCTGCGCGTGGGCTGCGCACGCAAATACAAAATTGTTTTAGTACAAAAACATCGCATGGATGAAATTTTTGAGACTTTCTTCGTGTGCCATAGGAAGTAGAAATGAAACTTGAGCATCTAAATTCTAGACCGAGAGACGCGGCTGATATGAACTGGGAGTTTTGTTGTTCAGTACCTACTACTATCTTCTTCAAGTTTTATCTTGTTTCATGAACTTCTTTCTCAACTTAGAGCTTCTATGCACCTTGGGCATAGATTCTGCGTTCCCTTATCTCCATACTAAATGGTGCCTTCCACCTTCCTCTCTTTAGATCGTCTTTTTTGCGAATAGGGAGGCTTAAACTAATGCCCAATCAACTAATCTGGAATTAAAGTTCGTCTAAATAGGCTGTAGTACAATAAGGTTTTTTGGCGTAACGAGTGTTGAGAGTGATCGAGAGTACTAGTGTAGAGCAAAATTAACATTTAGTGCAATGATCTCGTAGAATTGTTTAAGGCTTAGCATGATACGTCGCCTGCATATACCCAAGAAGGCATGACGCAAACGTGATGGAGTGACCACTCTGCCAATTGACCAATGTCTAATGAATGTTAGAACCTTTCAACGGCGTCGTGACGCATACAAATGCAGTTCAGTTGTCAGGGTTAACGCTGAAGCCAGTTTTCTCTTGACACCATCCACTGCTCGTTCGCTCGTGTGTTTTGTAACAACGAACACGCAAGGCGGAGTATGGAACACCTGTAAGAATGTAATTTTTCGTTTTGTCATGGACTCTCTATTTTCGGTTCAGTACTGTCCTGCTTTTAAGAAGTCTTTACTACTTTCTTTTTTAAAGTTTGTCTTGTTTCGTTAACCTATTTTTCAACTAGGTTTTTCTATGTGCATAGGATTTCGTGTGGAATCACACCTTGTACATTAATTCTAAATTCTTTTATTTACAAACTAAATGCTAACTTCATCATCTCTAGAAAACCCTTGTTGGAGTTAAGAAGGCTAAATTTAACCTACCTCATTTCTAATCCAAAGAAATTTAAGCATTTTTACTCGGCACTTCTGACTCTTTTGCCTCTTATGACCGATACTTTTGACTCAAAGTGAACCAGTACCAGCTACTGCTGCTGTGTGTGTTTGTGTCAAAATAAAGTTATACAAGATAAATTGTTGCATATGTTTGTGTCAAAATGGATAATTTTAAGTTTTTTTGCTGTGTATTTTTGAATCAGTGTATTTTTGAATGTATTTTGAATGTATTTTTGCTGTGCACACAGTTAGCCCACAGAAAATAAATTCGGTACACATGCTGTGCAGCGTTGCGCACAGCCAGTGAGATGTGGGTGAACAGCCAGTGCAGTGTACAGCAGAGACAGTGTAGCGTGCACGGGTAGTTAATCTGTGGTGCTGCTGTAGCGTGAGGTCTACCTCTAGCTTGTACTATAGCGTGAGGGTAGGTTACTAATGGATATTACTCGTTTCCACTCATTTAGTCTATCGATAAACACTTAATTTGCACATTTCAAACGGAACTTGGGTAGGCGATATACGGCGGTAGACCTCACGCTATAGTAGCGCGGGTAGGCGATATACGGCGGTAGACCTCACGCTGTAGTAGCGCCCAATCTTTTCTAAAATGATGGATCTTTTCACGAATTAAACAAAATCAAGCATCGATAAATAGCGAAGAATGTACTTGGTATGGAAATTGTGATGATGGCAAAAACGTAAGTATTTTTCGCGCAAAAAACTTTCCAAGGATTTTGGCAAAGCTCATTTTTAACTGAAAATGAAGGCTTGAAGATTTGAGATACTATCTTGAGTTTCATTTAAATTAATGGTCGTCTCTAATTAGAGAGCTTTAAAACTTTAGACGATTAAAAATTCTTCAGCGAAGTTTGTCCAGATTAAATTGCAAAAATCGAGCAAACATTTTCGAGCAAATCGAAGATCGCTCGACTGAAATGACTGCTATTGAAACCAGCTGCAAATGGAGAAATTCTTTCATCGTTCAACCGAAAACTTGCCAATTATTCCACAAAAATCCAAATCATAGATTCAGAATGCCGGAATTTCCAACACCTCCTAACGCGACCAAACCCAACAGCGACGGAAAAAAGAACAGTTAAACTGTACCCCGAAAATATCGGCTATAAATTGATGGAAAGTGCGACCTGCATTTTGTTCTCAAAATTCCTAAATGATTTCCACGCGCAACACAGGAAGTGTTGCCGGTAAGGTGAGCACGGAAGCACAGCACAGCGCCCTGCAATTAGGCGATATGACAGTCGGGTCAACACTGGCAACCTGTTATAAAAACCGACGTGAAATTCTGCCAGCTTTCTGAGACCCCGCCAAAAATGGTGTCCTGCTAAATTTGGTGTCGCGCTAATTTTTGGGGCCGACGCAAAATTGTTTCATCATAGCTTTTGTATGTGTGAAGTGAAGTATTTTTTTAATGTGAGTGATAAGTGCGACAACACATTAAGGAGTGGGAAACGCTTGCATTGAATGTTGAAATCAAGTGTAGGACCCGTTTTCGTGCAAAATGTTCATATATCCAGTTTAAAAGATCACAATTTTGGGCAAGATGCGCTAACATTCTCTTGGATAAAGTAGCTTTTCATGCTGCATAATTTTTTCCTTTTTTTTATGTAGGTGCTAGCAAAAGTTTTTGGCAAACACGGACGCTTAGTCACAATGAGTAGTCGATCAAATACATGCGTGTAGCAGTGCTGAGCTGAAGTGTTCCCTCAAGGGGATACAACTATCGTCTCTATTCGAATCAGCGCTCCCAGGGGGAAAATGTGAGAGGGCCCGAGCTGAGAGTTAGGTAGGCTTTCTTTTTGTTGAAATAAAAAGTTTTTGGTTAAGTTAATGACCACCTTTTTTCGGTTCACTACTGTCCTGTTTTTCAGCACCTCTGACTTTCTTCTTCAACTTTGATCTTATTTCATGAACTTTTTCTCAACTTACTGTTTCTATGCCCCTTCTGCATAGATTCCTCATTCTCTTATCTCCATACTAAATGGTACATTCCTCCTTCCTCTCTTCGATAAGCTCTTTTTTGTAGCGGTTAGGGCGGCGTAAGCCAACTCATAATCTAATTTAAAATCTATGAAAATCCCCTCCGTGGCAAACGGTGGCGCATGATGCGGTCAAAATGTAAAATAATGCAACTAATAACTCATTTATTGGCATTTACGGTCATATATCAGGTTAAGCATGTGTGCCCGCTATGCACGTTCGGTTCGTGACACTAACGCACTGTAGTGCAGTCACCGCAGTGGTGCGTGTGTCACGAAGTGGTGCGAAGGTTAGTGTGAAATGGCCCTTATCCTTTGTGGTGCGTAGGTTAGTGTGAAATGGTCCTTATCCTTAGTGGTGCGTAGGCCACGAACCGAATGGGCCCGCTGTGCACATCCGGTTCGCGACCTGCGCACCACTGGGTGACCATACCAAGGCTCCGTGCTGCAGATGTGGACTGAGCTCTCGAGGCCCGTTTGAAGTGCTCTCTTGCCCTGTCTCACGGACCTCTCAGGGGGCCCGGCCTGTCTTGTTAAGGCATTTAATTCTCCTCCGGGGGCCTGGTGCAGCCTTGTGCTCTGTGATTGCTTTTCTGTGGCATATCTATGGACTAACTTCTCAATGGACTATCTTCTCTATGGCCTATCTTCTCTACGGCCAACTATGGGGTATCTTCTCTATGGCCAACCTATGGGGTATCTTCTCTATGGCCAACCCATGGGGTATCTTCTCTATGGCCAACCCATGGGGTATCTTCTCTATGGCCAACCCATGGGGTATCTTCTCTATGGCCAACCCATGGGGTATCTTCTCTATGGCCTACCT
>JACJUY010004220.1:64928-106636 GCA_014220935.1 Platorchestia sp. MABIK | reverse complement strand
AGAAAGAAAACATAAATACACAACACCGGTTCGATGGGTGGGCTAGGGACATTATTTTGATGGATTAAAACTGGTATATGATGTAAGCTGAAGTGGCTGTGATAATTTGTGTATTGATTTGGCTGCAAACCGGTGTATGATGTAAATTTTGAAATGGCTGCAATTTTTTTGAGCTAAGGGCTGAAGATGAGCAACCTATCAGTAGAGGTAAAACACGTTTTAGTTATTTGACCGAAGGCAATATTTACTACAGGGCACAAGATTCGCCTGATGTGTAAAGCAATTCTTTTCGATTTAACTCCAAATGCACTTGATTGCAGTTTACTTTTAGGTTGTTTTACATGATTTAGATCCTTTCCTTTGTGTAATTGTGATTATTTCAGTTTACTTTTGAGCAGTCTTAAATGATATTAGATAATTTCAGTTGTGTGTTTGAGATTATTGCACTTCACGTTTAGGTCGCTTTGAATGATTTTAGACGATTTCCGTAGTGTAATTTAAGGAATAGCAGTTTACTTTGAGGTTGTTTGAGATGATACGATCATCGCTATGAACTGCCCCAGCTCAAATTTCGCTTCTTGCGTAATAATTAATGATCACCAGCACCCTAACATCTTTCCCTAGCTTTAAGACCAAACATCTTCCCCTAGAACCTTTAATTCCCATAGATGTTATTGCTGTATACCCTGCGGAGGCATCAGGTTCTTGCCGCATTACAATGAGGAAGGAATTGCCAGTCGGCAATGAACTTGAAAAAAAATCAGGGAACAAATTTGACAAAAAGTAAGAAAAATTAAACCTGCAACAGCTCGGCAATGAACTTGAAAGAACACACTGTAGAGGACAAATTCAACATAAATAAAAAAATACCATGGAAGCGATTCATAGAATTGAATTTAGGCATTCGCCTGCACGGCAAAGGGCACAGGAAAAGTCGCGTAGCAAGTTAGTGAAATGTTTTTGTATTTTTTCTCGTGTGGGATTATTCATAACCAGCTGCTTCTGCAAGAACTGATGCTATTGAAGCTTGAAAAATAGCACCTAACCTCGCATGTAAACTAACGACTGGACACTGCCGACGCAGGTTATTTTGTGACGATTCTAAAACTTGTTTCTTTAGAATATTCTGGGTTGTGTACTTGAAGAAAAATTATCAACTGAACGCTGATAGGAAGACGTTCTGTGTTTTATGCATTACGAATATTCAACTGAACGCATATAGAAAAACGTTCTACGTTATCTGCTTTAAGAATATTCAATTGAACGCAGATAGAAAAACCTTCTACGTTATCTGCTTTATGAATATTCAATTGAACGCAGATAGAAACACGTTCTGTGTCGTCTACTTTAATAACATTCAACCGAAGGCTGATAGGAAGACGTTCTGCGAAGTCTACTTCAAGAATATTCAACTTGACCTTAATCGGAAAACGATCTTCGCAGTCGCAAAAAAATACTAAGTCTTGAAGCTCATCGTGGATTCCAATGAACGCTGAGGAATTGAATCCGTTATAAAAAGAATTTTAAAAGCCCAATAAAAGTCACGCCAGTATTTCACTCTTTCGACATCATGCAGCCTCCTGCATAAAACCGAACACACTCAGGTTTATTCGATCTCCAAGGATGTACGATAACGAAAGCGTTTCCTTCTCCAAGTTTCCTAAGAGTTAAACGGAATTGTGTGTAAAGCGTATCGCGATCGGGTGAGGAAGGTTTCTCCCAGCCGTATCTGACTACAATGGTGCACATTTAGATAAGTTCTCTTAAGAAAAGAAATGACAACCTCAGATTAGGACTTGTGCAAATTTCAAGGTGTTAGCTTCTCCAACAAAATATTCCTCATCTTATTTTACTAAATTCGGCTATTCTCTTGTATATTTTATCGATCGATATGGCTTTTAATATCTACGTTATTGTATTGGGCTCCACTCCACATTATTCCTTTCAGGTTATTTTCGTCTTCCAGATTAATCATTAGGTATTTTCACCATTTTCGTTATTCTATGCATTCAATTAAGCTTAAGGTTGCTTTTTCTGTCCCGAGTTCCTTTTTCTACTCAGTTCTCACAATCAACATTGTTTTAATGTCGTCAACTATACCTTATGATATTTTCATTATCTTCGCAAGAGGAATATATTATTTTCATTCCTAGCGAACATTTTATTTTCATTTTCATTGCTTGTAAATCTTATTTTCATATCACTACCATTGCTAGAAAATGTGCTATTTTCAGCTTCATTGCGAGCGAAAGGAAAATAAATGGACGGTGCCTGGAACAACTATTCTACCTACAGTCAAAATGACGGCATGGGATGTACATTTCAAAGCTACAAAATAAAGTTGGAGTCCGTGCATGGCATCCCCTTGATGCCAAAGGTCAAAGGTATCACGTCTCCTAATCCTAAGAGCCTAATCTCAAGTCTAAATTTAATTTTGATTCACTAGAAATACTTAATTTTCATTCAACGATGAAGACGAACCGGCGACTTGTAGATGGACGGCTGCGCTTTAAAAAAAACTGTTATCAAAGTGTAGTCATAACGAACTGTAATACAAATGTTACCGATACGAGTACGAAAACTTTGACTTCATTATCGTGAATTCAAAAAAACTGTGGAATTACGCAGTAATTATGGGAAGTTCTATATCAAACGTCAGATATTAGCCAAGGGCAGATTTTAGCAGAGAAATGATGCACTGCATCTAAAAGCAGCCGAAGACGATGGGAGAAAATGAAAGTTTCTACCATGAAAGCCAGCGCATATTTGGCGCTGTTGCACGGCAGGCCACGCAAGGTTAATTAAATATAATCACTTTTTGCTTGCACTGATACGACGTTGGTCGGATCTTAGGAGCAATTGTTGTAGCTCAATTGTAATTGTGAGGTTTCTTGGTAAGGAAATTGCATAATCTGTGACCTAATTCAGGAGAGAGACTGCAAAACGATGATGAACAAAGATTTTTTCGAACGGAGTGACAGTGGTTTTTAAACAAGGAAAAGAGTAGGAAATTATTTGACGTTGGAATATACGAACACTTACATAGAGTAACTGGAATAGGGAATTCCTATAACTCATTACGCGTTGGGTGAATGTGTGACATAAAGAACAGTTAGATGGATGCATGAACTTTTGATCATTTAGACTGATGAGTGGCAAGGAGAATGCGTGGTCGGTAATAAATGAAACTTTGTTTATGAAGACCATTTTCATTACCTAACGTACGAATTAGAAATTAATACAAAAGAATTTAATCAATGCTGGTATTATGAGCAAATCAGCGTCAAGTTTGTGCTAATTATCAATCAAATAAATTCATCTTAAGGTTCAGATCAACTAAATATTCAGTAACTTGTAGATCTTGACACAACCATATTTTCTGGATAAATTTCAACTTAAAGCCCATGTTCATCAAAACGGGAATAGTGACATAGAAATAAACGGGAAGTACAGGAATTTGATAATGCAGGTAAACTTGACAAACGAATTTCGGCAGCTCAAATTGATTGTTAATTTTATAAAATAGGTATTTTTATTACTTCTATATTCAATGATTTTACTCAAAACATAAGACCATAACATGTCGGGGTTCATCCCCACAATATCTATGATTGCCTCACATGTTGATTGGCACAGACTCTTAGGCAAGCTATTTAAATATTTAGGTAAGTTTGAAAATTTAATAACATCCTAGTTTTGAAACTACATTACTATGCAAATGGCAAATGGCAAGCGTATGTTGCGACACATATTTTATGGCTTGAAAAATGACATATGTAGCGACACATATTTTATGGCTTGAAAAATAACATTTCGCTCCCTTTCAAACAAACTTTAATATTTTACACTTAAAAGTTTTCTGAAGATGCACGAAATGCTGCAAAAATTGTTAATGTGATTGAATAATTACGTTTTTTCATAAATTATTGACTTATTCTACGTATTACTGCACTTTGTTGCGAAAGTTACGAAATACTACAAAACTTTTTTGAATGAAAAATGGAAGTGGAATAGAAATTTATCTCATTCACAGACCATGACGAAATGAGGTTGCTTACCTTGTATTGACTTTTGGCGCCATCGCCGTCGCCTGCTCCCATGTTGCTTTTTCTGGTCAACTTTTTTCAGAGCTCGAAGAGGAAGATGTTCGGATTGAAGGAGCTTCAACACAATACAAACTCGATGGATATCAGAGTTTTGTGAGTTTCAGCACCGGTTTGTCTTTTAGACCTAGCGAATATCAATAAGAATAACGTATCACAAGGTAGCTCACATGGGTTTCTCTATAAAAGCAGTGTAGAATGAACCCTTTATTTCGGGGTTTCTTTATTAAAACTGAGTGAAATGACCCCTTTATAACAGGGTTTCTTTATAAAAAATGCGTGAAATGAACCCTTTATTACAGGGTTTCTTTACTAAAATTGCGCAAGATGAACCCTTTATTACAGGGTACTTTATATTAACTTCGTGAAATGTACCCTTTACTACAGGGTTTCTCTATAAAAGTTGCGTAGAATGCACCCTTTATTTTAAGAACACCAGATTCCGTAGAGCCCAGATAATGGGAGATAAGACGAAGATGAGGTATGGGATAACCACAACCAAAAACTTAGAAATCCGTAATGCATCCCCAAGTCGCATCATTGAAAGTTGTAGAAATTCAAAGCGAAGAATGCCCCCAAAATCATTACCCAAGATACTCGAATTTCACATAGGAAACTGGAAGAACTATTTACACTGAGAAGAAGGACCGGAGTTCTTTGGGAGGATGAAGATTCTGAAGGAAAGTCGGAAATAAAACAGATGTTATAAGAGACCTTTGATTCATCGTTCCCGAAATACAAGAAAATACCAAACTTCCCAGAGTTTTATATCACACAAGTACCAGAAGAAATGCTAGATGCTGCTAAACCCTTGAATTTTCTGTTGTTTGACAAATAGAAACGTTTCAATTTTAAAGCCCTTGGCTTCAATTTTCTTACTGTCATGATAAATAAAAATTTTGACTTACTTTTTAAGAACATGTATTAAAACACAATAGTTCAATAAAAAGTTTTCTTTTCGTATAGAAGAAACGGCAAGTGCCTCAAAATTGACGTTAGTGTTCTTAAATCAAAAGATTTAGGTAATTATTTTATTCAAGACCACGTCCTTACTGAAACGGGTTACAGTTTGAGTTTAGATTTAACGGAGCTTCAGTTGGTTAATCCTACTATAAGAGGCACATTACATTGGAATGACATAGTAAAAATGGTATTTCTGAAATAACAATTAGACAGTACCTAAACAAATAACGGAAAAGGAGAATAACTGAGTGAAATGGTACTTCTGAAATAACTATTACAAAATACCTAAGAAAATAGCGGAAAAGGAGCGTAACTTAGCAAGATGGTACGTCTGAAATAACTACTCCGAAATACATGATCAAATGACGAAAAAAGAAACCACACTTGAAACCCAGGTAATGTAAAGTGGAATGATCCCGAAGTTACTGATGAACCGTCAAACCATAAATAATGAATTCTACTTTCTGTAAACAATAACTACTTCTCGGTATGTGCACAAAGCAATTCATAAAAAATCATAGAGCTATTTCAAAATTTCTCTATGAAGTACCGTATTGTGAAAAATATGCAATACAAATCTGCTATGCCTATGGCTTTTATTGTTGAAAAATATTGGAAATGTCGAATCTGACATGGCATCGGGCACAAGAGTGTTTAGCAGCAATCAAGTTCAATACATGCACAGTTCCAAAACCAGATTCCAGTGAACGCAAACACTACTTCCACTCGTGAACATTTCACTAGCCATGCTCCTGCCAGGGTGAGCGCTGGCGACACACTGAAGTCAAGGAGAACTTCCAGCTTCCAGTTTCCAGTACAGGAGTTCACAACCGCATCGAGGTGGCTGAGCGGCAGACTCGTGGCAGCATCAAGAGGTCTCTGAACTAAGGATTTGAACAGACGGGCTGCATCGGGAGGTCTCTGAACTAAGGTTTTGAACAGACGGGCTGCATCGGGAGGTCTCTGAACTAAGGCTTTGAACAGACGGGCTGCATCGGAAGGTCTCTGAACTAAGGTTTTGAACAGACGGGCTGCATCGGGAGGTCTCTGAACTGAGGTTTTGAACAGACGGGCTGCATCGGGAGGTCTCTGAACTAAAGTGTGTGCACACGCCTCTGCAGTTAAGAGATTTTTTAAGACGGTTCAAACTTTAACATGCAAAGTCCTTAAGCATTCAATCGCTCCATAGCTCTCAAGAAAAATGGAGGACGCAATAATTGTTAAAAAACTTGCAAAATAGTCCCTGGTTTTTGTGGGAAATTAAGTAATTTTAGAATCCGTTCCTCCCGGATAATGAAATGTTACTCACGCCATTGCTGAAAAGCCAGTACATCCACGGTCCCACAAACAGAATGTAGCCTTGGTGTGTTGCTTTTGTCCTGAGAATAGGTTAAAAATAGATTTAAAAAGTGATTTTATGCAAAAGGTTTTAAAAGACCACCTGAATGAAGTCTAACCTATACTGAGGATAGTTATTTTACAGATGCGGTTTGAATCGTGCTGAAATTTTCGAACCTGCCTGATGCAATGATTTTCTAACTTTGCGAATGAATAAGTTTACTGATAAATTTAATGTTATTCTAATCACGCCGACAGTTTAAGTTGTTTCCGTGTTACAACTGTCGAGAAAAAAAAAAGATATTGTGTATGGTTTGGGTTTGTTGACGAGTAAATTGTGCTTGAGAAATTTATTTCAGCATTGCTTAACAAGTTCCCCTCGTACTGGACCATATTTGTATCAGTCAGTAAGTTTCTCATTCACGGACCAGTATAAATGAATGACATTTTATCTGTTTCGCGACCTCTTCAAGAAATCACTGTTATCATACCAGGTGAAATCTTATCGTGCAATTTTATTTTTCAAATTTCTTAGGAAGGATAAAAACGAATTCGAGCAGTAAAGTCGATTTCTCAATTCCGCTATTTATAACCAAACCCAACCAACTGTTAACAACTGCGGAAACATGGTGAACGTGTCAAGTTTGTTTTTATATTGAAACTTTTTGCACATTTCCACACATCTTTTGGCTTACATAGTGGTTCGTTGAACCGACGCTCGGAAGACCTACTCAGTGGAAATTTGACCATAAGTTTTGCTTCTTTTTTTTCTTTTTAATGCTGAGTTATATGGTAGATGAAGAGAAAATTAATCCTACCTACCTCATTCATGGCAATACGCATGCATAATTAAATGCAACTACGAATTTTTGCCTTGTGTAAGGTAAAATTTATTTTTCAGTTGCTATCAAAGCATCGAAACAAAGAGTAGATGAGGCAACGGCCAAGTTCCTCGAGAAGAAAAATGCAGAAAGAATGCACGCTCCGTCGACCTCGTCTCAATCAATCACTTTAAATTGTGCAGCAATCAGGAGGTTCAGCGCTTTCCACGGGAGCAATCAACCTTTGGAATTTAACGAATATTACACAACTAGAATCGTTCTGTGCATGGAGACAGGTAACTTAAGAATCACTAAATTGCGTGAGAACAAAGTAAACCTTGGCAAACTTCACAGTTGAAAGGGCTCGGTGACAACTACTTAACATGTAGACTAAGGCGGATTGAATGGAATTCAATACGTAACCCGGAGGGGTTGATCTGAACTTTAATATTCAGCTCGAATTTCAAGTCAATCATAGTGAGAAACTTTGAAACTAATTGGATCGTGCCTTCATTCGGCTTTAATTAAGTATTTATGAAAATTGAGTTTGTGACTAATGGTCGGTCAGGAGCATGATGAAAAGTCCCTCCTTGACCACAGGCGGCTCTGGTCGCGGTCGAAGTGTTAAGGTAAAATTAAGATTAGGCTTCAATTTAGCTCAATTTCAACATTTAGCTGTTAAATGAAAAAATGTTAATGGATGAAATTTTTCGCAGAACTTTGTATGAAAAGGGCCATGATCTATGTTCGGATAACTGTGCCGAAAACTTCAGCTTGGGGCCTCCATTTCACTTTGGACGGTACGTCGGATTCAGGAGCACTCAGCTACGGTTAAGTTCAAATTGTGTACACTTTCATCAACTACGACTACGTTAGATTACATTACCTGAACTACATTTCACGTTCACTTGTAGTACGGAAATCCCCAGCTACTATCGGTTTAGTGACTCCTGTTACCAAGCATACAACGAACCTGGTACGTGATTTTACTTGAAAATATAAACCCTAATTTACGACCGTTTCAAAATTCATCTTTGACGCAAGGTCCGGCGTGCTGTATCGCAGTTCTCTCGATACGATACCAAATTTTGAAAAAACTTTACGTTGCTGTAGCAGACAGCGTAAGTTCTGCTCTGTCGACTTTGTTACGCAACTTCCTGTAAAACATTAACATAGTTAGGAAAACTTAGAAGAGCTTACGTTGTCCGGTCTTCTGTTACGACGACGTCAGTTGCAAACAAATTTCTTCCCAGGCTGAGCATTAATGTGCACTAAAATTTTCTTATTCAGTTATTTCATTACGATTGCTCGTTTCCAGAAGAGAGGAAGGGATAATTTTTCTTACCAAGCTATTTCATTATAATTGCCTGTTTGCAGTGGAGGGAAAAGGGAAATTTTCACTCTGTAGATTTACCCAGAATTGAGGAGAAAATGCTCCCCGAGCTAAATAGCACCTTGGCTGTTCGGTGGCACCGTTGTGGCGAAGGAAAGTTGTTGATGCCTGACATTAAAATAAGAACAGTTGGTTGTGTGAAACCTAGACAAAGATACAGCTCCGAGTGACAGCTTTTTGCGTTGTCATTTTCCCATGAAATATCAGGGAACGGAGAGTAATTGCCTCAAGGAAAGCAAATTGAGCTGCTCAATCCATTCAACAATCAAGGTTTTTAAAAATGAATTATTCATTCTGCTCATGTTTCCTAGGCTGGGCCATGCTTGAAATCTGTTGTTCAGATGTCTTAAAATTACTGGGTTAAAAATGGATCACTTGTTGGTACCATAACACAATATTAGCTATCATGCAGCATCAGCTTCGCACATTTTCAATGCATAAACTGCGGAGGGCTGAACTGAAAGTTCAATTTTCAACTCAAATTAGCGTTCATTTCTGAGACCAATTTTGGAAATAACGAATATTAAATAGGTTGCGCCTTCACTTAGTATCCATTTAGTAAAAATTAAACTCGAGCTTATTACTGCTTGGTAGGATAGCAGCATTAGGTAAGTCTCCTTAGTACCCCCGATTATTCACTCGCAGTCAAAGGGCTAAATTAACTATGATTTCGTTAAATAATTCACTGAACATGCATTCATTTTATATCTATACGGACATCTGAAAAAATGAAAAAAATGAAAATCAAACCTACAAATTAAACGCAAAAAATAAAACAAATAAACGTTCACTTAACAAAGGCAGTCCTATAAAGAAGTTCGAATAATGACATACTTCAACACACGTGAGCGAAACACGACTAACCTATGCCAGGAGTTTCCAACACCTCACCCAGTCGTGACGGCACAAACAAACATCGGCATGTAAGGATGCTCTATTTCCAATTCAAGCCTGATACATATCACCTTGTACATTGGTTTTTCAAATGCCTGATAAATAACACCAGGACACCATGACGCTTTCCCCTGGTCAAGACCGGTACCCATTTCAGACACCTGGATAGAGTGGGGTTTTGTACTTTGAATTTTTCCCCTATACCCAGCGGAGAAAATCGCCACCCAGAGCCGAGATTCGAACCCTTGACGCCTTCACGGAATGGCAGGTCCTTAAACCACACGGCCATGACGAACACAACCGGAAGCGCAGGTTATTTCCAAACTCTGACCGCAGCGTGCGCCACCGGTGGCCACGGAGATGATTTTCATAATGCTACTGACCAAGCAGTGTTAATAAATTCAATTTTAATTGATACTTTATTGAAGCTAAATAAAGGCATGATCTAGTTACTGTCTGCTATTTTCTAAATTGCTCACTACAATTGACTTGAAATTTGAGTTGAATATTGAAAATTAGTTCAACCTATTGCGGTCTAAACATTAACCGTGAGTGTCCAGTTATCTGCCCCTGGTCAGTTGGATTTTCACTGTCACTAGCTCCGGCAAATTGTTCCTTAATCTCATCTGTGCCTAGGAGTAAACGCATGGGTTAATAATCTCTCTATGATGGTCACTCTCCACATTTCAGTTCTGTAAAACAACTGAAGGCTGTCACTGAAGTGAAGTGGAAGCATGAATATTTAAATATCTATGATGGTCACTGTATACATGTCAGTTCTGGAAAACAACTAAAGGTTGTCACTGAAGTGAAGTGGAAGCATGAATTTTTAAATATCTATGATGGTCACTTTTCACATTTCAGTTCTGTAAAACAACTGAAAGCTGTCACTGAAGTGACAAGGTGGGTCCGCCACGCCCACGGTTTTGCTCGTCTAGGATAGCAAATTTGTAAATTAACCCTTATTTTACTTCCGTTAGTAAATTCAAGTAAAAATAAAGCATTCATCCTATTTAGTTAAAACACCTGACGCATTTACAAAAAAGAACATTTCATCTCCAATGAATCGAGAGAAACGCCTTATAATCTCCCAATTCCATTAAGAAAATTGCCGAATTTGTACAAAATGTAACCTTGTTACCGTTGATATCCGCTGATAGAAGATGTGAAGGAACGAGAAATGGGGCATAGTTGATAATAATTCCTACGACATATCATCGGTTTCACCAAGAAAAAGGCGAAAATTATTAGTTGAAGCACTGAAATTGTTGTCGATTCAATGAAAAATTCCTAATGAGATAGTACGTGTACTTCAGTGCAGATGAGTGTTGTCATGAATGATTGTTTGAGTTGCTGAACATAGAACCAAGAGTTGAATTTACCTATAAGCTCAGTCATATGAGAAATTTCGAATGAAATTGAGCACTCAAGGAACTTAAAATTTGAAATTGCTATTAAAAATATTGGTTGTACAGCGTGTTTCTAAGTCACTCATTTATTTGTAGACTTGAATGAAAGTTTAATTGAAATCTCTAAGCATTCTCGTCACTAACACTTTGACTGGGACGTGAGCCACCGGTGGTCCCGGAAAGAATTTTGATACTGCTGTTCACCGACCAGCAGTCACAAACCTGATTTTCAGAAATGCATATTCAAAACTAATCGAAGAACTTTGAAAAATTCTAACAATTTTTTTGTGGTAATGTTATCTAATGTACCCAGTTAATGATTGGTATTTATAAAATTACTAGCAACGTTTGAGTTTAAATTTGCATGAATATTGAATTTCAGTTTAACCTATCGCAGTCAGCGTGTTAATGTTTGCTATTTTCAACATTGCTTGCTATAATTGACTTTAAATATGAGTTGAATATTATATTTCAGTTTTTCCTACTGCAGTCAAAGCGTTCAAGTGTTAGTAGTGGTATAAAAGTAGCTTCAAGAGTTGAAAGTTAACTTGAAATCGAATGACAAAAAATTCCTCACATCCAATGTGCTTTGCTCTGATAAACATCACATGAATGGGAAGTAAAGTCATCATTACAACAAGTGCTGGTTTATTCATTTACTTCCATTATCCCGAAGTGGTTGCTTATTACAACCTGTGAGCCCACTTCTCTCATACACGCGCGTTCGAGAAGCAGGGATAAACCATTGCTTTGAAAGTTGCTTCGTGTGACGCGGTATTTAGTTATGGTGTTCTCCGCCTACGTGTATTTACTGAAAAATGTTCCCATTCCCTGAACCGGGACTCATGTCCTAGAGTGGATAAAATCGTTTCCAAGGGACTCATAAACTCAGTAGAGCGGAAACCTTGTCCACTCTGCTCACGCAACTCGACTTCCAGAAGTCCAACTGACCTCAAAAACTTGGAAGAGTCAGCTGCCTTCCAGCTGTTATTCCCAGTCATAGCCTACAAGTCGCCGAGAAACCAGGGTAAAAGCCGTGCATTTTTTGGGGTAATGAGAACTGTTTGAGCGGATTTTAATTCTTCTATGTAGATGTTCTTTCGAAGTCGCTGGTATTACTGATCGCGTATATGGAAAGTGAATAGCTATTTAGAACTTTTAGTTGGGAGGTTAGTTACCTATATTAGTCTTGCGATATCAAGCAAACATTTGTTTGAAGTAGGTGCGTATGTTTCTTGAATAATTTTGAAAGCACATTTAGATAGTAGGTCTAGCATCTATGCGGATTCTCAATAATCTTTCTACAACCAGTTTACTCAGATTTGTCAGTAGCTTAGGAAATTTTGGAAAAAAGCTGTTTTCACTACTCTGCACTGATCAATAAAAAAACTAAGTAATGCTATGATCACAGAGGGATTATCCTACAAGAATTATTGTTTTAAATATTTAATAGTTGCACGATTGTCACATTGTTCATCATAACGTACGATAATATAAAAACATCTTGCACGTAAAACGGAGTTTACGAGGCAAAAATTCGCACAATACAGCACAGATTTACTGCCGCTGTGTGGTTACGAGCTGCTCCAGTGAAGGAATAGCGGCATGGGAATATAACGTGCTGAAAGCGTGACGCCTTTCTTCATATAGGCATGACAAGTAATCGATTAACTTCTAACATTGCGCCTAACACTAGTATTTTACAAGTTTGTTTTCATGTAACACGATATGCGATATTGTAATACTATTTTCGTTACCTTAAAATCGGAAATACCAGCATTATTCAATGAGAAATAATTCGTTTCTGTATATTCAGTCGCGAATTGATATACACAGTACACAGTTTTTCTTCTTCGCTGGGGCTTTCAATGAATTTAAGTTTAAGATTTTTTCAGAAATTTACGTACTTTAATAAATCTTGAAAAATCATAAAAATTTGGTTTTTATGTTGCATTATTTATAGATTTAATAGAAAATTTCTTGATTCGAATAAGATTGGACATGGCTAATCATTACCTGACAAGGTACACGTCTTCTAATGTTGGCATTTTATAAATAATAAATGAACTAGATTATATATATATTCAACAGGTCTGCATTGGGATGATTCGACGGTTATTTTTGACTGAAACTCTTCACAAATGAACGAACAATAGCATGAAAAAAGGGACGGTTTCTCCCGCCATTTTTTCATTAAATTTAGAATTCATTGACTGTTATATCAAACACATTCTTCCACAGGTTTTTATACAACCCTCGCAGTACCTGCGTGACCTAGATAATGTTTGAATTGAAATCATACATATTTAATCAAAGTACTCGAAAGCTCATTTTCTCGAGCCGTTGACGAAAGCCCAAACCATTTATAATACACACTTCTAAGCACAACTTTTAGGGTGAAAATTAACATCAGCAACACGACCTAAATTTTACCATTAAAATGTGCTTGCAATGCATTTACCAAAAAAAGTACAAATGCATGTTTCACCTACTTCGCCCAGAAAAACTCAGACCGCACCTACGGAGGCCGTGCATCAAATCACCGGTGCATCAATAGCTTTCCAGTCCTTTTTACGAGAACGAAAGAACGAACCGCATATGTTGTGCACATCCCTGGCCTCCATATGGCGTGACGAGGCTGGTTGGACTCGCCTGATGGCCGTCCAGAGCTGCCATGCTCCGTCTGGCATACTAGCTATTTTGCCACGAGGTTTGGCTCTAGGTGCTGCTATAGCGTGAGGTCTACCGCCATATATCGCCGGTGCTGCTATAACGTGAGGTCTACCGCCATATATCGCCGGTGCTGCTAAAGCGTGAGGTCTACCGCCATACATCGCCGGTGCTGCTATAACGTGAGGTCTACCGCCATACATCGCTGGCGCTGCTATAGCGTGAAGTCTACCGCCATATATCGCCGGCGCTGCTATAACGTGAGGTCTACCGCCATACATCGCTGGCGCTGCTATAGCGTGAAGTCTACCGCCATATATCGCCGGCGCTGCTATAGCGTGAGGTTCACCGCCTACCCAGGTGCAGTTTGAGAAGTACGAATTAAGCGATTATCTCTAAATTAAACATATGGAAATAGGTAATATCCATTAGTTACCTCACCTCCCGCTACAGTACTAACTAGAAGTAGATGTCATGCTATATATAGTGTGATAGACCTCACGCTATAGATTTATTATTTCCACTTGCTAGATGACATATTAATGGTACGCAATTTGTTAATAAAGTTCATGGACTTACCATTAATATTTGTTAATCAAATTAATGTGTTTACCAGTAATGTAGGGTTTCCGAGTTTGGATGCGGTCGTATAAGGTAAAGTAATTTCGATATTAACCTGCGACATGATACTACTGTTCTAATACTGACACTTAATGTCGACCCCTGTTGGATCTCCACCAACCCAATGAACATCACTTAAGTTTATTAGACCCAGTTTAGTCTCTCCCCTAATCTAAGAGAAAATAAAGAGAACTTAATTAACCAGATTTCAGTACAGTCCGGCTTGGTCTCTCCCCTAATCTAAGAGAAAATAAAGAGAACTTAATTAACCAGATTTCAGTACAGTCCGGCTTGGTCTCTCCCCTAATCTAAGAGAAAATAAAGAGAACTTAATTAACCAGATTTCAGAACAACCTCACTTATTAGTTTCTCATCTAATCTCAAGGAAAATAAAGATAACTCGATTAACTAGATTTCAGAACAACCTGACTTATTAGTTTCCCATCTAATCTCAAGGAAAATAAAGATAACTCGATTAACTAGATTTCAGAACAACCTGACTTAGTTTCCCATCTAATCTCAAGGAAAATAAAGATAACTCGATTAACTAGATTTCAGTACAGTCCAGTACAGCCCAATATAACTCAACCTGACTCATCCAACCGAACCTATTTTCGCCTAATCCAATCATAACTAACTCTTCTCAACCAACTTTTTTAGGCCCGGCTAATTATTCTTCAATTCAGCCCTATCCAGCTCAACTCAACCTAACTGAGCTCTGTCAAACCCAACCAGGTTTGTGGGTGTTCTCAACCTGCATCTTGCATCTTTTTTGAACACGGGGGAAATGTGCTTTCCGTGCTTTTAAAATTCAGCAACTCTTTACAAATTCATACAACAAACGTCGGATTTAACTTTTTGTTTATCCATGACTGTAAGATGCATCAAAAATTATAGTTAGTTACAGTTTCATTTCATTACAAACGCTAGATTTAACTTCTTTGTTTATCCATGGCTGTAAGATGCATGAAAACCAACAGTTACCTACAGTTTCATTGACAGCGTAGGAAATGTGCCTCGAATGCTTCTTTAAAGCAATCAAATGGTTTAGGGAATACATACGAAGTTTTTAACACACGCTAAAACAGAAGTGTTCGTACCATCGCTTCTGCGAGATGCATGAAAAATAGTAGATTTCCAAAACTTCATACTTAGAAATGCAATTCAACATGCAGGGCTTTGTACTCACCTTAATAAAGTTCCTTAGCTAGCGATACATTAGAGCAGGTGACGTAATTGTCATACAAATGGCTGGACGATAGAGAAAAAAAACGTAAGAAACGCCTTTTCTCCGATATTTTGCTTCATATTGAGCAAAATTTATCAACATGGTGACCGAGACGGGAAATGAAGATAAATCACGACCATGAAAAAAATTACTACCATGAAACTCAAATAAGGCGTTTTTAATAAATGACACAGAAATGTAAATCATGAGTAACCGACGGGGTTTCTCTATGATGAGTAAACAAACTATTTACGGCATTTATATAAGGGATGAATGCTTGTGCGCTATGTATAAAGCTTCGTCTTTTACTTTCCCAGCACGGATGATGTGATTTGTAAATCTCGAAACATTTACTACTAAGCATCTTTTTTTCTACTATGGTTCGTCTTTTCATTTTGAGAAAATCTTCAAGAAATCGCTTAACAAGTTAAAATATTGTGCATGAATTCCTACGCTCGCATTTTATTCCGATTTATACAATACATTATACTTCAGAATAAGGCTCTCAGCACAAAGTTTTCTTCCTTATCAGAGGTACGCTCAAATGGAAGGTTGAAGACTGGCAACCACATTTTGGAATAAAATATACTAATGCAGCATTTGCCCTCATTCGAATTCCTGCACTTATAATTGTTCCTATTCAACTGCATGCTTTAACCAATCATAAACAATGGAATTACCCAGTTTATTTTGTTCTTCAGTTTCCTCTTTGGCTAAGTATCACCACGTAGTAAGGAAATGAATGGTAATTTGTGTAACTAACTTTACAAAATAATTGCATTACAAAGTTGTCGGTATTGCATTCATGTAAATCCTCAATCAACCCATAGCTATACTACAAAGTTCTCGGAAGGTATCAATTTTGCAATGATGCAAACCTTAATTAACCTATAACTGAAATATAAAATCCTCGGAGGAACTTATCTCTAATACACGGATGGAAAACAATAAAGAACTCAATTACATGTTATATTATGAAGAGTCTTAAGGAAAATAAAACTCATATATAGGCACGGAAAGTTACTTTCATACCGAACGCAAATACATGAGGGGAAAAATTAAACTGTAATTCGCGAAACAATTCTACCATCTAATGAAATGCTGTATTTCGTTTATAGTTATTTCAAGAATATACATTCCCATCGGCCATATTTCGTTTATAGTTATTTCAAGAATATACATTCCCATCGGCCATATTTCATTTATAGTTATTGCAAGAATATACATTCCCATCGGCCATCAATTGAAATAACCTTTTCACTCGCGTGCAGTTTCTGTTCATAGCGATTCAAAATCTTTCAGTTGACTAACACCGGCAGATAAAGAAAAGAAACAGGTTCCTAAATTATGTAGCTTTATCTAAGTTGTCGGCCATACATTCTTAACTGCATAGGGTTCAACTCGCACAACTTCACAAGTTTTTTGAAATGAGCATTGCAAGATAACGAATCGTTTGAATCTTCTGGATACTAAAAATGTTAAATGTAAAATTTGTAAGAATGTTGTTGATAAAAAGTTGTAATAATTGTGTAAATACTAAAAATGTTGTAAATCAAATTCGTAAGAATGTTGTAGATACTAAACAATTAAAAAAACAGTTCATGAGCATGTTCATACGACCGGGGGAACAGAGACAAGGTTACGAGATCTCTCTTCCACGAACGAAGTATTTTTCGATTTATAAGCAAGGGCACAGCATATATGTACAAACTCATCAAGTGGCTTCGTAAATATAATGGATTTATACATAAAATGCTTACTATTCCATAAGGACATTTACTAATCTATCAAGAGCGGTCCTTAACGTCACAAAAACATTCATCACGTCGTCCAAAGAAATGTGTCCACATTTAAAATTGATCATTAAACACTTTGGCTGTGGCTGGTTAAACTCAAGATTCCCATTCAACTCAAATTTAAAGTAAAATTGTAGTTAGCAATGTTGAAAATAGCCAACATTACGTAGAAAGTGCTCTCATTCAGATTTGATTTAGCATTTATGAAAATTGAGTTTGTGACTACTGGTCGGACAGCAACATTATGAAAACTCCTTCAGCGACCACCGGTGGCTCAAGTCGCAGTCAAAGTGTTAACCAATCTGAATGGAATGATCAGTAAAACTCAGATAAAACAAACGAACGAAGTACGTGAAAACATTCAGAGTTTCCTTTACATTTAGTCACGCAAATGCTATAAAAATGCACTTACCTCTAAAAACAAACATCCCTGTTTTTAATTCAAAAAGTTACTTTGCATGTATATCCTTGATACTTCGGTGTTGGCTTCTAGTTAGTAACATAATACGATTTATTGGCATCCCCCTCCGCTAAAGACCGACAAACAATCAAGGGTCTTCTATCCCTGTCAGGATACAGAAATCAAGGGTCTTTCGTCTTCGTCAAGATGCCGGAATCAAGGGTCCTTCATCCATGACAAGATACAAGTCAGGATACAGGAATCATGGGTCCTTCATCCATGTCAAGATACAAGGCAGGATACAGGAATCAAAGGTCTTTCATCCATGTCTAGTTAAAGTGAAATAACTGAATGAAGTAGCGCTTGCCACGGCTTCATAAAAGCCTAAAAAATTCTTGATTTTACATTTAGTAAAGAACTTGTGAATTAAAGCTAACATTTTATGACAGATCATATATGTAGGATCAATAGTATGACTGTTTCTATTCAACTAAATATGATCCATGATGAACATGAAAGCAGAAATACGGCCCTAATCCACTTGAACGTTAATTATGAAATCAACAAGTTCAAATATTGTTTGTAATCAATTCTAAGTGATAAATAACCTAACCATACGGGTGACTCGAGCTTAAAATTTCCAGTTTAGGCTATACAACATCAGATGAAATACTTAAGACTCATTAAATACTTATATCAACTTCAGGAATAACTGGCAGGAATCGATCTCTCGAACATTAGAAGCAGAATGCTCGGTACGACCAACGAAACGGCAAACCATTTCGTTCAAGAAAGTTCACCGATCACACGTGGTGTTAAATCTAGCGACCAACTGAAAGAATTCAAGATGGATTGCTTTCTTTTGGCCGTTTTGGCTGTTTTTCCCGACGATTTTTCTGACTTCGTGGGCCTCGCTCAGGAGTGATAAGGATGAAGTGAGGAACTTTGCCCATCATCACCCTATAATTTTTTAGCCATCGTTTTCCCATGAGGAGTTTGTCATACGTACCATCTTTCCAGATGCCAGGAGGTAGGTAAATGTCGCGCGCCCGTGCGCCCCTCTTCAACACGGGAGCCACCATCAAGTCATTACCAACAAACCACTGGTCACCTATTGGAAGGCTTCTCAAGTCTTTGGAAAACACCATAGCAAGGGGAGATACCAAGGGCAAATTGTTGGTCAAGGTCTCATTCAGGTTCTTTCGTAGCCTCGGTATCACGAGATCTTCTCGAAGCTGCATGAGTTCACTGGTGAAAGCAAGGACACTGGAATCGTACATGGACGGTAGCACCGAAATTTGCATGACCGGTAAGAAAACGCTGACTCCCATCGAACGTATATACAGTTCACGATCTGGAATATGTCCTAGCTGAGTCGACCAGCCTCCAACCACACCGCCGTCCACCAGGGTCCCACCGACAGCACTTATGGTCAGTACCCTGTTGGGAAGCATTTCAAGCATCTCCCAACTAGCGTCCCCGTAATTTGCAGTCAAGAAAGTAGGGGGGTTCACTGGAATGATAGCTGTGTTGGTACTGATGGGAGCCTTGACTCGAGAGACTGCTTTAATGAATTGTCTTATTGCGTAATCGGGGTTAGGATGTGAGCTGTAGAATCTGCGGAATGGAGGCAAAGATTGAGTACTAGTAGGAGTAAGGTGAAACCGATCTATTCCATATTTTTGCTTGAGTTTCTGAAGTTCTGATGCATACCAGTTAACGGTGTTTGGATTAGTGAAGTCAAGTACAGCAGCTGATTTAATATTCGGTGTTGAAACAAGGATAGGTAGTGTTGAATTAACCTGGCGAATGAGCAAGTCCATCGTTGAGACATTTTTGAAACTAGGCGTTTCTACCTCAATCATCGAAGACAGTGTCAAGGCTAACACTAATCCTTTCCTGCGCAGACTCTCAAGAAGCAAAGCTGGATTCGGAAATCGCTTGGGGTCGAAGGCTAAACTACCTAACTTGCTCTGCCACGGAAGGGGGAGGAGCACAAACCCACACGAGTCTCTAACGTTACCTACAATGGACTCAGCGTAAGCCATCACATCGTCTTGATCAATGTCACCTTCATTGTGAGGTATCCAAGGCCGCCAAACTGGACATGAAAACCTATTGGCAACTTCCCGTAAGGTGTCGCTCGTGATGGTTTCAGACACTTGGTATAACTCGACATCGTCAGGCATGGGATGCAAGGACCGGTGCCATTTTGAAGTGGCGTATTCAATATTGTCCATGCGCTCGATATCTCCCAGTTTACTAAGCAGAGAAGGAACACTCGGAGCAACGCAAAGAGTGTAGTCTAAGTCAAGTTTTTCACGGTAAGTGGGATGATTGAAATCAAAGTTTCTTTCAGAATGCAAGCAGAATTCTCGGCGGGGAGCATGCATAGCATTCACGCTCAACAGTGCCCTGGCAGCAAACGGAACTGAGACAAGTATTCCTTCCGATGATATCCAAGTTCTTCGCAACAATCCGCCAACGGGATTCCGCAAAATTTCTCCCGAGTACAAAACCGTGTCAGATATTTCGTCAATTTTAGTCAATGGCATTGCTCCTCCAGTAACATCGCCCACGCCCCACCAAACGCCGGTCGTATTTCGATCCATCTCGAAGCAATCTTTCATGACCAAATCTGGGCTGGAAGACTCCCAGTGAACGCTGAAGCAGTCCACGTCATCCAGAGGAGGTCGGTGGGTGAGCTGTAGTCTTGCACGGCCTTTGAAATCCACGCACTGCACGCTGGGATAAAAGAAAGTTATTTATGAATTATATAACACGAAGAATTCATCACTTCTAAATGAAGGTTTAAGGGACGATAAAACATATTTTGCATTTTAAAAATTACAATGCTTAACGCACTCTTTCTGTGTGTACAGGATGCATTAATTTATTATTCAACAATAACGCACGTAACTTTTGCATATTTTCGCGATAATTTATACATACTCAGTATCGGGCCAGCAGTGTTACGCGTAACTTACATATTGATGTGGAAACTGAACATAAAACTTACTTTGAGAAATGATCATCGAACTGGAATGGATCTGAATCATACACTCCGTAGGGAAAATCTTCTACTGAGACATGCTCATCTAGAACATGGTCAGAATAGATCCCAGGGAGATGAGGTTGCTCGATTTCGACGGTCGTGTACTTGCCAAGTCGGACGGTCTTAGCGTAATTCCTTTCATCGTGAGATGCAGAATCAGGTCCTCTATTCAGCTGTTTGCTTCTCCAATCCATTGGAGGCGTTGTTCTGATCATATTGGTCTCTGGATCCGGGGTCACAGAACTAAGATTGTGCTCTTCTTGTTCCGGATTCGTAGGCGCTCTGGACTTCTTACTTCCAGCAACCGATTGAGGAGCTGCAAGAACTCCAGACGTTGATTCCGTCCATGCTTGAACGGGAGTAAATATATCAGTAAAGATCGACCAAATACTAGGACTTTCTGTTTTAGTTTCAACTTCATTCGATACGTTACTGATCAGAGGAGATCCTAAGCTTGACACTAACGCTGCAGCTTCTGGCATAAGATGAGCTCTGTTGAATTTCCCTTTTCTTGAGTTCTTACGAGCACCCATGTTCTTCCTTCGTCTCGAGTTACTCGTTTTCCTACGAATCTTACGTTTTGGCGAAGTTCTTTCTGACGTAGAATCGCTGTTTGCCGAAGCAGAAATTTGCTCCTCCACGTGTCTTCGTTTTCGTTTGTGTTCCGACTTTCGTATTTCACCACTGACATCTACGAGGTATTTGAGATAGTCAGTGCAGTCAGTGTGCTTAGTCGTTACCGGAAACTCGACTCCCAGACGAACTTTGACCAACGGAGCTCTGTATCCTGTCGCATCGCCGATACTCATCACTTCCATCACACGGTCAGCTTCTACGATCTTGATGCGGTCAAAAATGAAAACCTGACGAAAAAATTCTAGTTTAATGAAGCACACTTGATGAATATTAACACAAGTGACTCAAAACAATATATTTATGTCGCGCTTATGATATACATTCAATAACACATCCCTAAATAGATAACTAATTAAAAGTATTTGTGTAAAAATGACGAACTAGTTTTTTTTTGTTTTTCTGCAAAAAAGAGGTATCTTTAGAGGTGTTTGTACTTTCAAATTGTCCAAGCTCGATGGTCAAGCTCTTTAATTAACCCTTTGCTTCCCAACACTCAAATAGTTAACGGAAAAGTTTTTTAAGGTAATTGCAGTCATTATCCTGAAATACCAGCAAAATTGCCCGAGCATATTTTTTCCTGTATAAGCAGGGGTTTACTTCCTATTTAAATTGAAATAAATTATTCCTTACCATTGTATGCTTCGACGCCAAAAAATGGTCGAAAAATCTGAGAAAAAATATCAATTGAGTTTTGCTTAACTTTATCTGTAAATACATGTATACATGTACATGTATACTCAGCTCACACTGAGTGGATATCAATGGCAAATTGCGCATGTCAAACTTCTGGAATGCCTAAAAACTTAGTTGCACAAATACCATGAATTGCCCTTATTTTGTCCTTCAGTTCAAATTATTTCTCTACTAGTTGAATCACCCTGAAATTTTGTCGATTTCCCTAAACTGGAAGCACTAGCCATCTGGGAACCGGAGTTCCCGTCGGGAGGCAAAGGGTTAACATGCAAATTATAAAATAACTTTTCGACATGTCTGTATAACATTTCGAACAAGCATCCACTAGCTAAAGCTATCCCAAGAGCAAATTTGAAAATGAAGAAATTGAGTACAGATCACCGGTAAGTAAATACTATCATAGTAAATAAAACAGCCGAGGTGTCTGTGTTCAGAACAAAAATTTTTTTTCGAGTGCAGATAAAATTGGGCTCCCAGTTCTGAATTGATTTAGGTTTCAGCGATCAAAATGAAAAAGAGTTTCTGAATTCAGAAATGATTTAGGTATCAGTGTCATACCCTTTGCACCGAAATAAAACACCTGAGCTTTCTCCGTTCAGAATTATGTACGGTGTTAGTGAGTACCGAACCTTCTACACAGAAAAGAACAGATGAAACCAAACATTATCAGTTATGACCCCCATTCGCGTATTCAATCACAACGTATTCAGGCATTCACAGTATCTACAGCAAGATGAATTAAAGAGATACCACAGTACACGCGTTGTCTTAGACTCACTGATAAGATATGGAGATGGTAGTAGTGATAAATGAGGGAGACTAGAATGACGATGATCGTCAGCAACACTATTGACAGGACGAGTTGGTAGTAATCTAGAGGCGGCTTCTTCTTCTCTTCTGGAGCGTCCACTTTCTGCGAACATAAGAGAAGAAATTAATGTTCAGAAGATAATCCCCATGTGAGAATTCTAGCATACGAAACTAAAGGAGATGTCGAAGAAAACTGTTCTATTTTGATTTTGGCTACCTTCGAACTACAGACAAATGTTTTCATCAAAGACATCTAATGTTCGATGTGTTCGATATTTTAACGATATGTTAAAATATCGATAGTTTAATATTTTAACATTCATCCAAATATAAAATGTTTGATATTTTAACATTCCTCCAAAATAATATCGAATGTTTGATATTTTAGCATTCCTCCATACATCAACGTTTTCATTAAATATACCTCAAGCCTTCCACGAATGTTTCATATTTTAACATTATTTAAAATATCATTTGATTTATCGTTAATTCATACCGACCCTTACCACGGATTCCTGAAATTCAATTTTCCTCGAAAAATGGATGAACTTGTTTCCGTTGAAAATCACTAAACCTTTCAAAAGATGTTTGAAACTTCAGCTTTCCTCCATAAATAAATAAACTTTCAAATTCAAAATACCTAAATCCTCCCATAAATATTTGAGATTAGGAATAATTAATGTTTCTAGAGCACCTGAGTTAAATCATTCGCTGATAAGGAATCATAAGAATTATCGAACACGAAAGATTGAGGAAGAGATTAAAACAGGATTCTATTACTTATAGCGGATTAATTTTGGTGAAAGTTTCATTAAAATTGCATCCTTATCAAATATAACATGTATAACAGAAACGGTACAAGCAGTTTTCATAAGCCTTTCACTAAGTTGTCTGACATATACATCATTTCGAGAAGTAACACCGATAATGAATCGGAAGGACCTCTCAAAATCACATAGTTTCTCATAGCTTCAACACAAACTTTAGCAATAAAGTAACAAGAAAAATAAATCACGCATAGTAAACGAATATATGTACATATATACATCTATATACAAATATACACATACACAGTATATATGTGAGCAGTATTACGCTCATTTTTTAGATCATGCCAAAATACTCTGAAATTACATGAAAATTAAACTTATAATTTTTTTAAATTCTGTATGGGGATTTTATTTTATAAATCCTAGATGAATCTTTCTTTTCAAAATCCCGAATGAAGCTTTCTTTTTCTGAATCTGTTTAAAGCTCACTTTTTAAATTCTGTTTTAAGCTCACTTTTGAAATTCTTTTAAAGGCTACTTTTTAAAATCTGTTTAAAGCCTACTTTTTAAATTTTTTAAAGCCTACTTTTTAAGAATTTTAGAAGTTTACTTTTTCAAATCCTGTTTAAAGCTTCCATTTTAAAATCCTTTGTAAGGTTTTTTTAAAATCCTATTTAAAGCTTACATTGTTCAATCCTGTCCGTGTCAGCTGGACAATTTCAGAAGCAATTGAGAAGTGTATATCTCACCTTTAAATTCTTTTCCCTAAAGAGGGAAGCGACCGAGTTGTATGTGCTCACGTCCATCGGCCTTTGGCCCGCCATGTTGACTGCTGTTGCGTGGTGTGGACTGCAAAAACAACACAATTTTTAGTTTTTCGCCATTTTTGTTTTCATGATAACTTATCTTTTACTGTCCAAATTTGCGATCTATTAATTCCATTGTAATTTCATTTTCAGGATAACCCATCGTTTACCGGCAAAATTTGCGATCCATTAAACCATGACATTTTTATTTTCAGGATAAGTCATGTTTTATTGTCAAAATTTGCCATCTATTAATTCTATAGCATTTTTATTTTCAGAATAACTCATGTTTGATCGTCAACATTTGTGATTAATTAATACCATGATATGTATTTTTCAGGATGACTCATGTTTTATCATCAAAATTTAAGACCAATTAATTGTATGGCATTTTTAGTTTGAGGATATGTGATTTTTTATCGTCAAAATTTGCGATCAAATAATTCCATGGCAAATGTAGTTTCACGACAACTTTTCATGGTTGCGTGGCGAAGGCTGGAACTAACTCTCCAGTGTTGATGCCTCAGAATAAAACATTTATAGGTTCAAAATAACTCATTTATCGTTGAGATTTTAGTTCACTTTACAAATTTTGATATATTTTGTTTGAGACAGGAGAACAGGAACGTTTTTTTTTCACTCCAACATATACTGTATTTTCGTCAGAAGTGAATACTTGTAAATAAAAATCATGCAATTTGGCGGGTATTGAAAATAATGTTAATATTATAAGAGAAAAAAACTCATTTATAACTCAATGGGTTTTTATTTAAGCGTTCTTTGCTCGTTTTTGTTGTTCAAAAAAGTATTTATTTTCGGGTGAGAAGTAAAAAAAAATTTTGAAAAAACATTTTTTCAAAATTACCATAAATTTAAGAATTTCTTGAAGTTTTCCTGGAAAGTTACCCTAAAATGATAGAGACACAAACTTAAAAACTTAAATGGCTTATGATTAGAATAAAAACCATTATTACAATTGTTCAAAATGAAAATTTTTACTGCAGTTTACAATAGTAACATGATACGTTTATTAAACGCAACATAACAGGTGTAAAATGAAGAAATTTAAGGGGCTGTTTGCAATGGTTTATTTCCGATTAAAATATTTTCCCTCGCGTGAGTATATGACTGGCGTATGAAATCGAACAGATTTGTTCTTCAAATTAAAAAATATGAATTAACTGCTGACTGAACGTCTGTTGATACTTTGAAATGACTCAACATTAGGTAGACCATCAACCACGTAGAATTGAAAAGTTGACAAAAATGTTATGCTATAGTGAAAAATTATAGAAATACTGAACGTTCGGTCTCTCTGCCAGTTACATATGGAAACATCACGAATTGCTACGTTGGTCCTGAAAAAAGGAAACTTTACATTAGTTTCCATAATGTTACATGCGAGAAAACGTTTGACTGGCGTACGTATATCATGCATCCCATGATTCAAATTGATCACTTGATAACCTACCTGATGAAAAATTCTTCAATGATGGAACAATCATGATCAAACTGAAATTTAGAGTATAAATAAAAAGACCGTTTAATTATTCGTTAAACATCACTTTAACATAGTTCAAATGATCGCTGATTGAAAACAAGCATGCAAAAAAGCATGACAAATTATTCGGGTCAAATTAGATATTCCCCAGTTTCAAAATTTAAATTCACGAAACAATCCAAAAGCATCGCTTTCGTACAGTGAATGAAGGCTGTCATTCACTTCAAATTCCTATTCTTATAAAAAAGACGCATGCATAGCATTGGGGCAAAAATAATCGCTTACATCCTTTCCCATCTTAATGCACAGAAAAAGGACAAAAACGTAGCTCATGAACAATAAATTATCTCTTTTATTCTTTAACATTCCAATAAAAAAATCAGTCAAAGCCGTCACTTATAGGGTAAAAAATCATTTTCATTCCTTCACATTCCAATTCTCAAAAAAGTACATAAGCATCACTTTCGGGCAAGAAATAATCATTTTCATCCTTTCACTAAAAAGGACATATGCATCCCTTTCGGGCAAGAAATAATCATTTTCATCCCTTCACAAAAAAACGGACATATGTATCGCATTCGGGGAAGAAATAATGGTTTTCATTCTTTCACATTCCACTTCTTGAAAAGACACAAAAGCGTCGCTAACAGACCAAAAAAGATGTCAGAACTCACAAGTATCGTCTGAAGGAAGACGATTTGTTGGAACAAATGGTGTCGTCAAGGGCGGCCGCCTCCCAGTCAGGGGAGTGCGGCGGCATCGGTGACCGGGACCGAGATCCAGAAAACATGAGAGGCTTCAGCTCGTCCCTCCGGATCGTGGAGTTGTGGGTCTCTGCGTCCGTCGATTCAGACGAAGACTCGTCGTCGCTAAAACGAATCAAGCAAGAAAAAGATCAAAATGAGTTTTCGCCGAACGTTTTTTGGATGCTCATCAGTTTTTTGTGTCTGATACTCGTCATCGCTAAAATGAGTCAAGTAGCTAAGATTAAGATGAGTTTTCGATGTAGGCATATTTGGGTGGTAGTGAATTTTTCGTGTTCGATTTGAATCGTTTTTACGAAATGGCCTCTAAAAATCTTTTCTTTCAAAAAAATAACGAGCTAATAATAACTCATTTTCGTTTAAATAAACAATTAGAAGTGAAAACATTAAAATCTGCCAAATTTTATAAAGTTATTCAAATTTCTCGACGTATATTTTGAAACGGTATGGAATTGGACACTTTTACCTGCATGGTATAATAGTAACGTTCACAGCCAAATACTATACCTACTATGTAGATGCTACTCGTGGATCCAAGATAGGTCACCCCAAATGCTACCTCCTATTAAATTTTAGAAAATTTGAAGAGCCATTTGATAAATATATGCAACGCGCAGAAATAAAATCAAAAATGCTCTCAAAATTGTCTCTTGGAATGCAGTCTTAGCATACCAAAAAAATCATTCATGTATGGTACATGTGCGTCTCAGCTATCAAGATTGGGAGAATTCACGTAATAATACTTATTTTTAAATGTTAATTTTTATGATCATTTATTAAATGATACACTACTTTTCCGAAATTGAAAACGTATCTTTTATTTCGATTTGGGTATTGTTTAATGTTCATTTTTTAATTCGAATTCGCACAAAATTCATATAATGCAGGCAAAAATGAACTCGTTTGAAAACCTGCCTAGGACTGGAGGATATTTCTGCATTATTTTCCCCCTAATTTCGTTCTTGACATCTAGCTAGCATTTTCCTTTAGCTTCCATCAGTGCAACATAAACATTTCGTATTTTCTGATGGGGCTATTGTTTATCATGCACACATAGTCCATAGCTTGTAAAGGTTGCATTTTTTTTATTTCCGCACTCTTAAATGAGCAAGTTTACACTTTTCTATCCGATCCGCATTCAATTTTAAACACGTTTAACAATGGCAAATAATGACAGTCAAGAAACAATGACACTGGTTTCATTTGAACTCAAACAACTTTCAGCATGTTCGACACCAACTTTTGGTTGAACGAGGTCGGAAAAACTCACCCTTCGGAATTTATGATTTCCGTAGATATTTCGCGAGCATAATGAACGTTTTTCAGAGGTTCGCATCGTTTCAGTCTTTCAAACGTGCCACTTTTTTTCAAAACCGATCGTTTCTTCGGGCCCGATATTTTACAAGGCTCTGAAACAGTTTTCGTGAGAGCAGGATGCTCAGACCTACTAAATCCGGCGTTAAAATTCATAACATTCCCTAACTCAGGTCGCAAGTGTGCTGTCTCGCGGAACGGCGCTTTTTCCTTAATACTTGCATTTAGAAGTTCATTGTGTTCGGTGTCACGAGAAGGTAAGTCGGTTTGGTCTGTCGTACTTTTCTCCCCAGCGGATGTTACTGGACTGGTTATGGGTTCTGTTGAAGTTGCGTGTTGAGTGTCACTATCTGTAACCTGTAGTTCTGTTTCGCTAGGTATAGCAGTCAAAGGGGTTATTTTTTTCTGCAACCGTCGAGGGACCATCGGCGGAGTCTCGTAACAGTCGTTGGAATCTGAACCTGAACTAGACATGGTGATGATACTTTCCTGGACCTTTATTGTCCATAAAACATTCAAAGATATTCAAAACTTTCACTTCCAAACAATCAGATAAGTCCACATTCCTTCCGAACTTTAGGTATGACGACAACGATTACATGGAAGCTTATACTAAATGTACTTCCACCTTGACTGACAGCCCTGCTATCTCTGAGCTCGACACTGACGAGGCTGAACGACTGTTATCTATCCACAAGATGGTCCCATCTCATGTCTTTATCAGCTGTGCAATTACGAATAAAATGCGTTATCATACTAAAGTATTATTGGGGGCGCAAGTAACCTAAAAACTCTTCGGAATGCTCTTCATTGCTGCTGTCCGCAGCCTAATATCGTTAAGCGGAAATTTCGTGTTTTATTTTGTTCGAAGGCTAAAATCATTTCCATGCTGAAAGACTAAGCACTTTCAGTCTATTTCTCAGATTTTTGTAGATGATAAAAAATGTCAATTTATGAAACCTTCTGCGCAATAATTATATTAAGGGATACTTTAAAACATGAAGTTCAAGAAGGGACAATTATATGAATCAACAAATATCGTGAGAGAACGAATGAACCTAGTTATCATCAACATAAATGGAAGTAAATACGTGAATATCGTTAGAATTAATATGTTGTTAATAAGTGAATAACTACATATTAATAACTAGTTAATAGGTTTCTCAGTTGACTACCATGCTTTAACTTCCGAATATCTTCGAGGGAAGCAGGAAATATTGGTACACGAATAATTTTACTCGAGCTACTTACAATTAAAGATAAATTTCCCTTTCGGAAATTAAATTTCATATAAAACTGAAATTTTACCCCGTTTAGAAAATAAATCACGCAACCATTGAGAATTGAATTGTAGAAGTTCTACCGTCTTATGGCTTTTAATTTACGATAAATGGTAGGGACAATACGGAGATCAAGTTATCCATGAATTGAGCAAAACATGCTTTCCAATTCGCGGATTTGATTTCAGCTACACTTAAATTGGTCACCCTCACAATGTTTGTTTGACCCTAGAAGTTCTTATTTCAGTGTTATTGGTTTTTCTATAGAAGAATAGACAACCTGAAATTTACGTCGCATATAGCTGTTTAACTGTGTCAAAAAATGAGTCGCCAAAATACAGGGTGGCGCATAAGTAACGCACCCTTTCAATTTATTTAGATTTATTACCGCAATATACACTGGATATCTGTAGACAGGATACGACATGTAAATAAACTTTAAGAGTTCTTCTATCATTTGCAATTAACCCTATCGTTATACCTTTCATAGTTTATTAATTATTAATTTTTTAAAAGGTGCGTTACTTATGCGCCACCCTGTACATAATAAACACACTTGAAAATTGTTTCTTCTCAGCAATAGTTCGCCTTGAACGACTTATATTGAAAGGAGCTTTTCAAGTGCGGGCGTATATATAAAACCCTTATCTCAAAGCACAGTACAAAATTCCTCCAAAAAAAACGATAAGCTTGAACAGGTTCACACCTTCTTGTGACTGACGAGGGCTCTTGAAAATTTATGACCTTAACTGAATAAGAGAAGGACAACCGACAATGTGTTCTACTTGCAGCAAATGCTCTTCAAGGCAGGCCTTGAAAACAAAGTGAATGTGTTTACAGCTTCTTTCTGATGTGAAAGTAAACGTGTGTCGCAGTTCACTCGGGTTGGAAGAATTTACGTCCTTCACAACTTCCTGGATTCAAAAGTCAACGCCCTTTCTATTGCACTTTACTTGTATTAAGAGAATTTACGTCTTTCACAATTTCATGGATTTGACAGTCAACGTCTTTTCCATTGCAGTTCGCTAGTATTGGGAAAATTTACGTCCTTCACTTCACAACTTCCTGGATTTGAAAGTCTACGTCCTTTTCACTTTCGACTGGATAAAAAAGCATGTGTTTTATGTACCATCTCCATAAAATGAATCATTAGACCGGTCTGCTTTACTCACTTTTGGCGCATTGATTTGAAGTTCGTTATGTTCTCCATTATGGAAAATTGACGTCTGTTATGTTCTCTATTATTGGAAAATTTACGTCTGTTATGTTCTCCATAATTTGGAAATTGACGTGTCCTCCATAATTTGGAAATTGACGTATGTCCTCCATAATTTGGAAATTGATGTATGTCCTCCATAATTTGAATATTGACCTATGTTCTCCATAATTTGGAAATTGACTTATGTCCTCCATAATTTGGAAATTGACTTATGTCCTCCATAATTTGAAAATTGACTTATGTCCTCCATAATTTGAAAATTGACTTATGTCCTCCATAATTTGAAAATTGACTTATGTCCTCCATAATTTGAAAATTGACTTATGTCCTCCATAATTTGAAAATTGACTCATGTTCTCCATAATTTGAATATTGACTCATGTTCTCCATAATTTGGAAACTGACTTAAGTTCTCCATACTGTAGGGGAATGGACGACTTCAAAGCCTCAATAAAATGACAACGCAAGTTTGACTTCGAGACAGGTTCCTTGACCAAATGTATACGTTCCCTGTTCATGAGCAACCTATCTCCGCTGTGACTGCCAAGGTGAGAAAGTGCACTTTTTAGAAAAGTTTTTTTGGGCAGGCAAAATAACACTTTGACAGTAACGTGAGCCCCCGATGGCCACGGAGGGGAATTTCATAATGATGCTGACCAACAAGTAGTCACAAACTCCATTTTCAAACACACTAGATCAATGCTAAACGAAGGCACGATCCAGTTAATGTTAAGTGTTTTTTCAAAATACTTGCTACAATTTACTCTACATTTGAGTTGAATATTGAACTTATGTAAATAATTGTGGTCAACGTATAAAGTATTATTTACATCTCTTTCATACTTTCGTTCCGAACGAAAATCTAATACTAGTCAGCTCCTTAGGTCCACGAGCAGATGATGAACCCGCAGAAGTGTCCTAGGATTGGATTAGATTATAAAATAGTTAGTCTCACTACCACAACGAAGGTGTTCTCAAAAGAAAAAGGAAGAAAGCGCCATCTAGTGTGGAATAAAGGAAAAGGAAAATCTAGACACAGGGTATGTCCCATCATCTTGCGCGTAGAAAACACAAGATTGAAAAAAAGGTGACAAAACTGAACAACAGTTAAAGAAAGAAGTAATAGGGTCAGATAAACAGACTGCTGTTAAGTGAAAAAAGGATGGTCCGATTGAACAAAGCGATTCTATTCCTAGAAAAACTAATTACTCTCCAGTTCAGAAAATTATTTCTCAAATATCCTCGTCAAATAACCGAAGGCATGAATACAATCTTGCTCACATGACACGCTCAATGACAATGTGTACATACGGCCCGACTCCCGAATATCCAACTTAAAATCAATTGATTTCTGCATCATAGCAGATATATTACATTAAATTTCTTTTGCCGATACAGCAAAGAACGACATTTTAACTTACGCGTTTCAATCATCCCAATCGTACATTCTGCCTTTTTATTCCAAAGATATCGTATAAAGAGGAAGAAATGTGATAACTAACATACTGAGGCATCACATTATATTTGTAATACGAATATACCGAAGAATAAATAATTTAAATTGGTGAACTAATACCAGTCTCAATGTGAAGTCATACGATTGTACACTGAGGTTCAAAGATCTATAGGGCATAGCAATCAATCTTGCATCTACGAGAATGCTGTAGAAGCCTAAAAATGAAGGATTGATTGCGGCACCCTGAAGTATAGGTAGGGAAAAGAAATGTGGCTTCTAATTTATGCGCATAAATTTCCAAGTTTTGTCACCTTCATGCGCTTCATTTACGTAAAAAGCTGAAACTAGTGTGGTGCTCCAAACAAAATTTTCGGGTTAGTGTGAGTTGTGTAGATCAGGTATTTTTTTTAATGCGACTTCAGACTGCTTGGGACAGAAAATATTCAAATTAGATGTTATCGATGTTTATTTGTGAGTCAACGTGTCACAAAGTGTTTTTTATTAAAGATTTGAAGTGCTAAATAAGGCATACACGGAGCAAGTGACAGGTACTGAACGAAAGAATCGCAAAGAACCGAAAAAAAAGTTCAGCAATTAAACAAAAAAGAAATATTTTTTCACTCGTACTCTACTTCAACGAAAGAAAAGCCCCCCACAACCTCAGCTCGGGGCCTCACATCTTCCCCCAAGGAGCGCATTTTGCCTCTGGTGTAATAGTTGTCTCCCTTTGAGGGGTTCTTACTTAACCACATCCATCCGTACTTAAAGAACCCTGATTTAAATGTTGTGTAAGTGATAAATTTATTGATGTAATTTTAGGCACCAATCAGGAGAAGTTGACTTGCACTGTCATATTTCAAAGCATTTGAGATTTTCAGCGTTCTTGAAGCCGAAAAATTTCATGAATAATTAAGTGTTTTGCATCACTTCGTAGTACTGTAGAGTAATATTTTCTTCAAGTACTACCTTACACTAGTTTCTTTTATAACTATCTACCATTTTCATTTACTACCATTTTCATTTTCTATTTCCATCTAGTGCTATTTTCACTTTTTAATAGAGTCGTTTTTTATTGCAGTGTCCTAAAGGCTTTAGCATACGGCCATATTTCATAAAAATATATAATCGAAGCAACATTACCAGTAATTGACACTTATTTTTGTAATTAAAGTGCCACAGCTCATGTCCAGAAATTTGTCGATGATGAAAAATGATTTTAAATTAAATGATTGCCATATTTCCTAATTATTTTTACTTTTAATATTTTTCATTTTCCATTTATCTCACTTACCTCTATATTTATAAAATATTTCACAAAACTTAAATCCCTAGTTTTATATGGGCAACGAGATAGCCCCAAAATACCTCAGTTCGCTAAGGAACGCCAAATATGATCTAGTCCCAATAGCAAGATAACCAAAAGCAATCCAGGGTTATACAGTACATTCGAGGTTGGTCAGTCGGAGTCTTAACCCTCTCGGGGTCACAAAATTCTGGGTATGACTTTGTAGACTTTGAATCGAGCTTCTGTAAATTTGAGTTGTTCCATCGAGTCTCGGTAAATTTGATTTTAAATTTGCATCATTGATCGTCCACAAACTTGAGAGTCAGGATCACAGAGCTTCTATAAATAATTTATTTTAGTTTGAACCATAAAGCGTCTGTAAATTTGAGAGTTTGCATCATCGAGCGTCTGCAAATTTGAGATTGTACAATCGAGCGTCTGTAAATTTAAGAGTTTGCATCATCGACTGTCTGTAAATTTGAGTTTGTATCCCCGAGTACATTTAAGAATTTCCTATCAAACACCTTCCTGCGAAAATCGCAATCTTAAATCAACATTCTAATTATCTACTTGTGACTTGCTGCTGCAAAAAAATCGTATACCATAAATACACCACGTGTCTCAGACCAGCGCAGCACCGTTTTTTTATTCAACGCGTTGAATGCTAGGTGACCCGCTATGGGGGACTGAAGAGTTCTTCATAATGTGGGTGGCGCATTGGGGGACTGACGAGTTCTCCATAATGTGGGTGGCGCATTGGGGGACTGAGTACTCCATAATGTGGGTGGCGCATAGGGGGACCGAGGAGTTCTCCATAATATGGGTGACGCATTGGGGGACTGAGGAGTTCTCCATAATGTGGGTGACGCATTGGGGGACTGAGGAGTTCTCCACAATGTGGGTGGCGCATTGGGGGACTGAAGAGTTCTTCATAATGTGGGTGACGCATTGGGGGACTGAGGAATTCTTCACAATGTAGGTGACCCACCAGTGGAATTCTTTGACATTCTTACATGTACTTGGTAAAAACGCACCAAAAGAATTCATAAAGCCGGTGATCCTTCAGTGGTTGCAACTGAATATTTTGATGCACTTGATCAAAAATCAACGTGGGTTGGGTCCAAGTAATTGATTGATTTTAAGTCAGTTTTAGCCTCCCTTACCACATCAAAGTTCTCTAAGAGAAGAACGATTAAGGCACCATTTAGTATGGAGTTAACGGAACGCAGAATCAATGCATAGGTTGTGTTTCCGCACAGGAACAAGTTGGGAAGAATTAAAATCAAGTAAAATCAAGTGTTCCTTTAAATTGATGCAAATTGAGACCGATTAGGAGTTCAGAGCTGATTTGAGTTTAATGCTGATTGTAGTTTAGTCCATTTCAGCTGCGTATTAACCCATAACCCAAGCCCACTTGAGCTCATTTTAACCCATATCTTAACTCGTAACCCGAACCTACCCGAGCCCATTTTAACCCATAACCAACCCTACCACAGGCCATTTTAACCCAAAACCAACCCTACCACAGCCCATTTTAACCCATAACCAACCCTACCACAGCCCATTTTAACCCATAACCAAGCCTACCTGAGCCCGTCGCTGCCTTCAATCGCATCGAGAACATCGAGCCGGTCAGTTTCATCTTGATCCTCCGGGTTGCTGGTCTGCAGGCTTTTCTTTCGTTGTTTTCCAGTCTTCTTGGAGCTGCGGCTTGGCCTCCGAGGGGCGATGGAGGGAAGCTTCTTGCCGTTGAGCAGCTTTTGCGAATCTTCGCCCGGGTCCTGAAAAATATCTAAATTTTAGATTTTGTGTTTTCAATTCACAACACGGCGTTGGTTTTTCCTTCCTGCTAAATTGCTACGTTAGGCAGTTTTGGTTTTGCCTTCGGACTATATTGCGACGTCGGATAGTTTTGGTTTTGCCTTCGTACTACATTGATACGTCGGATAGTTTTGGTTTTTTCGACGTACTTTAAATGTCTCTAGATCATTATTAAGTGAAGCCTCGGAGGGTAATAATGTGAGTTTATTAAAGGCTCCCTGACTACAAAAAAATCTGTTCTTAAGAGAAGGAATGGGAAGGTACACTTCAGAAGAAATTGGACCTACACCAAATTTCTTACCCGTAGACACATTTAGATTGAAAAAAGAAAATGAAATTGGGTAAAAATGTACAAGAAAGTAATAAGTGCTTAAAAACGACAGAAGTGAAGCCAAAAAAGATGATTCGTAACGAAATCAAAATTTTTCTCTATTTGAAAAAAAACTACCTAACTCTCAGCTCGGAACTCCACATCTATTCTCTGAGAGCACTTATCTCCATATTGATACAATAGTTGTATCCCCCTGTGGGGAAGTTTTTCGCAACTTATTAGGCCCTTAATGCTAATACTTTTACTGGGTAAACTGAAATTAATAATCGTGCTTTACTTATCATAATGTCCTAGTACGTGATCAATTGATCATTCAACATCTTTCCAAAATATAAACATTTCATACTAAAAAATCAATCCAGATACTCTGCCAAATTCGCACAAGTGAAAAACACAATGCCTGGCTTGTCATTGTTTTTACTTTCGATGCTTCGTTCAACAGAAAAAATCGATTTCGCAAGGCTGACTAAAACTTCCTTTTGAAGTTTTGCTCTTAAAAAAGAACAGAGGTCACACGCTACACGAATTTATTCTTGTCGTCAAGTCAAGATCACTGAGCGAATCTATTCTCGTCAAGTCAATATCACTAAGAAAACTTATTCTCGTTGACAAGTCAAGATCAGTTCGTGAATTTATTCTCGTCATCGAGTCAAGATCACTGAGCGAATTTTTTCTCATCAAGTCAAGATCACTGAGCGAATTTATTCTCGTTGTCAAAACAGGAATTTTTTTTCCAGATGAATTCGAGCATAATTTAAGTATCGGTGTTTTTTCTCCAGCAGTTTTTGGAGTTTACATCAGTTTCAGACGTGCTCAGAATTTCAGCAGGCGTATTATTTATTAATAAATGGCACCGAGTCGTGCGTGACACGCACTAAAGTGAAGTGCGTGCGCATTATTCCAGTTTAGAAATTTCTTGAGCAGAAATACTGGACACCTCCATCTCACGTACGGTCAAATAATTGAAAACTTATATTTTTCTGGGGAATTCAATTTCTGAGCAGAGTAAGAAAGCGGAACACAAATTCTCTTTAGAAAGAGGACAAAAGCTACAGATTTGATGGCATGTTCTTAAACACTTTTTTCTGTCAATGGAGTTTATTGAAGGTGTAAAGATGCAAACCAAAGGCAACGGAATTTCACAGTATTCTGATATTTCATAAACAAAACTCAAATATTTTTTTTAAATATTCAAGCCTCCCTGACTGAAAGGTGTTAAGGCAGTGAAAAGGACTCAATCACATTTTCGTAAAAACATTTGAAAACTAAGTTGTGTATGTAATCAACGTCTGAAACTCGAAAGCGAAAAAATTTGAACTTTTTTACTTTACAAAAATAGATTCGATGTTAGTTTAAGCCTCCCAAACCGCAGCAAAGGCTTTCCAAAGAGAAGGAGGAAGGCACCATTTAGTATGGAGTTAAGGGAACGCGGAATCTCCGCACAATTGCATAGAATCAGTAAGTTGAAAGAGAAGTCCATGAAACAAAAGAAAAATTGAAGAAAAAAATAGTAGGCTCTGAAAAACAGGACAGCATTGAACCGAAAAAAAGATGCTACGTTACAAAACAAAAACCCATCTTATTTCAACAGAAGGAAGACCTACCTAACCTTCAGATCGAGCCCTTCCTTCTCTCTCTTGGGAACGCTTATTCCCAAAGATACACTTGTTGTATCCCCACGAGGACCTACGCCGTGAGGTTAAACGAAAAAATTTCGAGTCCAGTACAATGTTTTTGCTGCACAATTATAAATAATTCCTATTTTATTACGATGTTACTTTTTAATTGATGAATTAATTTATTAAATAATTTGAATAGTTGACAAGACGCAACAGTGAAATCAAACCCATAATGTCACATATATCGGATTATAACTCATACTTTATTAGATTTTACCTTGAATTGTGACATTACTAATCAAATTTAATAATGAACTCAGTAATGTATTTTATTTATTTTATATAATGATCAATTATAAGTTATTTTTAATAAAACATCAAGCGAGATAATTTATGTAACATTGATGCGCCTATCATATTTTCTACGAGGTACCAAAACTTTCGTGACTTAGAGAACCAAGGAATTGAAGGCCCTTGGTTGCAATAATATCATTGTCTTCTCCAATCACTCTCGCTTATGAATTATCTGGCGAACGAATATCCTCTTTCCTCAGCCTGAAATTTGATTAGGTGTCTCAGGCTAAGTTAAATTAGATTAAAAGTTAATTTAAGTCACCCACATTACATAAAAGGTGTTCCAGAGAAAGGAAGTGGTAAGGTACTATTTTGTTTGAAGTTAGGGAAATTAGCTACGAGGGAGAGAAAAAGGATCTTTTCAGTTTGAACTGAAGAAAGTCGGGAATCTACGCACAATGTGCGTTTTCACACAGAATGCTCTGCACACAGGAGCATCAAGTTAGGAAAGAAGAGAAAGAGAAAAAAAGAAAGCGAATAAGGCATAGAAGCTGGAAGATGCAAACTGGGCACGAAATATAGAAGTCCCGAAAGTCCATTTATGTTTTGCTGAGGTAACCTAACAGTATTCCCCTGGTGGCGCTACCACACAATACTTGAAGTTAAGTGATTAAGTACTTATTGAAGTTCAACGACCCAGTCTAGCGTTTTCGCCGCATGCATGTTTTTCGCCGCCCAAGTAATTAAATCACTTAGGCGGCAAAAAACATGCATGCTCCGGCGAAAAAGTTAGACTGGGGATTTAGGCCTTGTATACATCTCTACCACGGCTGTAGGTCCACAAAATCTATACAATTTTATTCAGTTGCTTTAATTCCACACCAGGTTTCAGTTTTCACTCTTCTTTTTGTAAAAAATTAAAATTGCCTTTAATTCAGTTTTCACTCTTTTTATCAGAAACGAAAAATTACAGTTTTGAGTTGCCAAGACAAAATTCACCGAAGATTGACCCAAAAATGCATCACAATCGTAGTTGCAGGGAGATTACTGGGAACCAAATTACGAAGGAACTAAATCATGATTCAAGGATCAAAGCAAATTACAATTGAAGTTGCAAAAAAAATCTGAAAACCGAATAACCAACAAATCAAACACAATACAGTAGTTGCACAAAAATGTCAAGGAAAAATTACGAGCGTCTAGGACCCACATTACACAGGAACGAAACGCAACTCAAACGTAGTTGCAGAGAGATGTACATATGTCTCCAGGAACTAAATTACTCAGAATCTTAATTACAGCGGAACCGTACACAACACAATCGTTGTTGCAAAGCGATATTTAGGAACTAAACTACGAATATCAAGGAATTACATTCCAAAGAAACTCAACACACCACAATCGTAGTTGTACGGAGGTATCTAAGATTCAAATTTTAAAGGAACCGAGTAACAAAGAATAGCAACACAATCGTGGCTGCAGGCAGGTATCTAGGATACTAAACACAAATGAACCAAGTAACAAAGAAACGAAACAAAATCGTGGTTACAGGGAGGTGTCCAGAATACAAAACACAATGAAGCAAAAAGGTATCACAAGACCCGGAAAGATACGAGTGGTCGCTCGTATAGAATACAAAACAAAGAGCGCGTCACCTCAGGAAATACGGTTTGCTCATAGAACTACCTGCACTAGGTGGCATAACGTATAAGGAGTGCTCATTTGTTCACTGCTTTTTCACGTACTGAGTCAATAAAGATACTACCTTTTGAGACTGTCATGTCTAAACTAAATCCTGAATCATGGGAAAAAGCAGAAAACTTGAGTTTTTGTGAGTTGTCACAAGCATGTTAGAATCAACAATCCTTTTGATCATTTTTTACAATCAGTGAGCTTATACTCTTCACTGAAATATCTACGTGAATGAAGCCATCTACATAAATACATGTATAGAGCACTGAACTTATTTAGCCAATAAGCGAATTATCAGCAATTGCGTTCATATTTTTTGTGTAGAGCTGGTTTACACTCCTTGAATCGTTGAAATCAAGTCAAAAAGTTCAATGCCAAAGTTAGTTTCCTTTTTGTCAACATGATTAATTTACTCGTGGAATTCGTAAAATGAACGAGCTAATTAATCAGTTTCTGGGTTTCAATTTAGTTGTAAATTTTCAATTTAGTAGTCAATTCAATTTATTAAGGATTTTGAAAGAAAAAGCATAAGACTTAATTTGACTGCAATTAGTTAAACTTTAATGTCATTTGTCGATATCAATTTTGAAAATAGCAATCATTAATTGGATCATGCCTTCTTTTAGCTTTAGTTAACTATTTATGAAAATAAAGTTAGTGACTACTATTCGGTCGACAGCACAATGAAAATCCTCATTTTGGCCACCGGTGGCCCACGTTGCGGTTTAAAGTGTCAATATGCAAGCAACGAGTTGACATTCAGTTTATGGGTTGGAATTTAGTTATCAAGCCAATATTTATTAAGGATTTTTGAAGAGAACGCATTAATTTGCAGGCGACGAAGTTACCAAAACCCTTAATGTATTAAAATGAAAGTTACAGGCCGTGTGCTTGGTAGTTTATGGTGCGCACAAAACGCAAGTAATAAGATACTCTTACAAAAGAGATTAGATTAGATTATTAGTTAGTTTCAGCCTCCCTATCCGCCAGAACGGCGATCCAAAGAGAAAAAGGAGGAAGGCACCATTTAGTATGGAATTGGGTAAACGCGGAATCTATGCAGAAAGGGCAAAGAAACAATAAGTTGAGAAAGAAGTTTATGAAAGAAGATTGAAGTTCAAGAAGTAAGATGTAGGGTATTTCAACAAAAAGAAGGCCTACCTAACTCTCAACTCGGGACCTCACACACTTTCCCCCTGGGAGCGGTAATTCCCATAGATTCAATAGTTGTACCCCCCTGAGGGGTCCTCATACAAAAGGTTTTCTTGAAGGATCATTGACAAAATTATCCTCTCTCGCGTGAACGAGCTCAGGTCCCATTACCTATCCTTGAAATAAACATTCGTATATAATATAGAGAGAGGTGAATGATTTGAACTACTGGGAGAGGATTCAAATCTTTATTCCAAATTGAAAAAATTGGAAGATCAATATTACTACCTTGAAAGAAAGGATAGAAAAATTCTTGCATGGGAAAATGAAAGGAAAAACGGACAGGAAACTTATTGCTTCCAGAAATAATGGAAGGATGGGATAATAAATTGATTGCATCCGGTAATAATGTGAAGAACGGATGGAAATTTAATACGTTAGAAAAGATTAAATAAACAGTGTTGGAAAACTAGAATAGAAAGAATGGCAAATTAATGTTAACAGTATAAATGGAAATAAATTAAAAGTATTATTTATAGCCAAATACCATGAAAAGAATGAATAATTACTTGCGTTAGCAAGAAAGAACACAAAATGATTAGTGGTAGAAAGAAAGAACAGAAAATTGTTAACGTTAGAAAGAATAGAACATTATTAACGTCAGAAAGAATAGAGAATTATTAGTGTTAGAAAGAACAGAAAATTATTAGCGTTAAAAAGAAAGAACAAAAAATTGTTAACTTTAGAGAGAATAGAAAATTTTTAGCGTAAGAAAGAATAGAAAATTGTTAGCGTTAGAACGAAAGAATAGAAAATTGTTAGCGTTAGAACGAAAGAACAGAAAATTATTAACGTTAGAAAGAGAGAACAGAAAAATTTTTAGTGTTAGAAAGAATAGAAAATTATTAGCGTTAGAAAGAATAGAAAATTACTAGCGTTAGAAAGAATAGCAAATTACTAGCGTTAGAAAGAATAGAAAATTATCAGCGTTAGAAAGAATAGAAAATTACTAGCGTTAGAAAGAATAGAAAATTATCAGCGTTAGAAAGAATAGAAAATAATTAGCGCTAGAATGACTAAAGAATTATTTGTGTTTGAAAGAACAGAATATTACTAGTGTTGGAAAGAAAGAACTGCGAATTATTGACGTTAGAAAGAATGGGAAATTATTTACACTATCCGGAAAGAATGTCCCGAACAAATGCAGGTATGTATACCAAACTGCGTTGTTGTTTTTGTTTTGTAACACTGTGCAGACAAACAAAAATAAAAACAGCGCTAGACAGCGTTTTTTCCCAGAATCGCATGCAAAACAAAGGCTAGTGATGACATGCAATTTTCATACAGTGACAGCAAACAAAGTTCAACTCAGAGATGAAGAGTTCAGCAAAAATTTAGTACATTTATTAATAATACTAATATTAATAATAATTAATAAATATTAATTGTCATCCGAGCGATCGATCACATAAACTTTACCTTGACGTCTAGCACTGAGATCTTACCCTGAGATCTTACCCTGAGGTCTTACCCTGAGGTCTTACCCTGAGGTCTTACCCTGAGGTCTTACCCTG
>JACJUY010004220.1:32143-48709 GCA_014220935.1 Platorchestia sp. MABIK | reverse complement strand
GTGACCCAACAGTGCTCAAAAACAATTTCTAAATCCATCTTATGAAAAACAGATGAAAGCACGTTCCTATTAGATTTTCTTACCATTTTAATTTAATTTGACATGAGTTTAATGTTGAACTTAAGATAAAACCAACTTCGTAATTTTAAAGCGGGTAACATCTCCCACTTCAACATTTTAAAATTTATTTTATGAAAAACAGATGAAGGCACGTTCCCATTAGTTTTTATTCGTTTCTGCCTAGTTTACTATGAGTTTAATATTAAACTTCAGATAAAACCATAAATGTAATTTTGATGTGGATAACATATCCCACTTCAACAATTTAAAATCCATTCCATGAAAAATAAATGAAGGCACGCTTCTATTAGTTTTTATTCGTTTAAATCTAGTTTAACATAAGTTTAATATTGACGTTGAGATAAAACAAACTACGTTATTTTAATGCGGGTAACATATCGCGCTTCAACAAACGCACATGCTCAGCGCAAGCCGTTAGGGCAAGACCTGGTGTCTAAGTGACTCGAATTAACAAGTCACAATAGAACGAACGTACGCACTTGCATCCGAGTCGGGATGTCGCAACTCACAAAGGCACTACGGAATACAAAGAACTCCAACAAGAAATTGCTCAGCAGACATGAATACTGATTGAAAACTGTGGCCTCATACCAGATTTGTATCTCACAAGGTCTAATGTGAAGCGCAACAATCGACACAGCGCCAGAAATCCTGGAAAAGTAAAGTCTTTATTACGCCACAAAGGGAATTTTCCATTTTCCGTGCTTTTCTTTCAATCAATTGTTGATTCGACATGGGTATTACGACACCCATTGCTGATAATATATCAAATAAGGATCTTTATGTTTAGACATTTCAAAAACTAATAAGGTTTTTTGAATCATTTTATTGGAAATAAATTGCTTTTATTTTTATTTTCTTTAGCATTTCGTATGTCGGTGGGGAGCTTGCAAATGTGCTTCTTGTTCTAATGGTGTTGCTTAGCTCGTAAGACACTCGTAAGAAAAGGAGAATTATGATCACAATTGAAAGATTAGATTATAAGTTAGATTAAAGCCCCAACAAAGATGTCCCAAAGAAAAGAAGGATCAAAACCCCATCTGGTATGGAGTTAAAGAAACGCAGAATCGAAAAAATCGAAAATCGAAAATCGAAAAAATGAAACGAAAGAAACGGCAATGTGTGTTCTCACACAAGAACCCCTGCACAGAGGTGCTCAAAAACAGGACAACGAAGAACCGAAAAAAGGTCTTTCAAAAAAGGAAAAACTACTCTATTTAATTAAATAGAAAGCATACCCGACTATCAGCTCGGCATTTTTCCCCTAGGAGTGCAAATTACAAAAGATACAATAGCCGTATTGCACCGATGAAAGATGCATTCATTTAAAACAAACAAGGACGTTGTTAGCAGTAAGACATGAGAGTATATCAGATATCTGACAGCCAATTCCAGCATTGTGAGCCAAATAAGCCAAGAAATATTATTGGAATCTTTTGAGAAATGAATAAATTTTGAAGTCTGCGTTGCGTCTCCGCTGTGGAAAATATTTTAGAAATAGTTAACAGTAAGGGATACGAAGTCTGTGATACGTCATTGCAATAGAAAAATCATATTTTGATCACTGTTAACAGCAAGGAACACTAAGCGTATCAAACAAACGTGAAATAAGATAAAGTACAATTCAATATCAAAATGCACCTGATATTCACCAAAGAAAATGATAAGCGAAGACACATTTTCTCTTTGGACCAAGTAGATAAAATTAATTGAAGAAACGGCATCAATTGGCATTTGCCGTTTTTATTTAAAAACATTAGGAATTACCGTTAAAAATAACAGCATTCAATGGTATAAAACCAGCCCAGAATGGGTTATTTTTGGAATCACTGATATTGAAAAGAAGACGATCGACTTTTGGAAGATTGTACATAGGAAACACTTATAAATTATCTATAAAAATAGAATGCAAATTTCTTTAGAAATGATTAAATGAAAATAATTAGAGACCCATATCTGTATCTGTTATCTCCAAGTAATTCAAATTTCTGTAAAAGGGATTTTAGGTGAGAACTCTAGTTTCGATGCCCTTCTGAAAGTGAAATTTTCCGAAATAGTAGCTCCAGTGTAATTAAAACTTAACACCAATCATTCCAGTTTTCCTCCATAATTATTAGATCACACACAAAAAACTAGTTTTTAGCCATAGGAGCAATCATCGTGTAAATGAAAATTTTACAAAAACACAAATTTACTCATTGAAGAGAAAGCGGTGCTCTCACCTTACCTAATAATTCCCTTGGTGCGTTCATCAATTCATAAATTTATACATTTGTTTGGCGTCCGCTTCTTCCGTCTCTCTGTGACACTCACAAGGACGCTCAATGACCGTATCTGTGATACGAGTTTCACCAGTGCTCAAGTACAAGAATATTTTAATGGCGGGTACTGTTGGGATGGATATATTTGTTTGGCATCCACATTTGGAAGATTTATTTGAGGAAATGTCGAATCCCGTCAGTTGATGACGGGCCGTGCACTCTAGTTTTTAGCAAGGATCTCGGATCTGAAAGAATAGAATATTCCGAATACTGCACCAAATATTCTTTGCTCAACGCCCAGCAGACTCACTGAATTTTGAGCGCAAAAAAATAATTGCATGACTAAATCTGACTTGAAAGTGTATTTTTACAGATGTCAGTAGGTGAAAAAAAAATTGCTCATAAAGCAACAAAATAATTTTGATAACATTGAGCAAGGGAGATGTAAATTATCAGGAAATACGACACCGAAATAATGAAACTAATGAAAATACCTCCCACTTAGAGTTCCAATTTAGGTCTCCATTTAAAAACACCAAATGAACTCACAACGAAAAATATTTAATTAAGAAAGTCAAACATGTATGACCGAATTATTCCATCAGATGTAGCATCTACGGAACATCTAAAATAATTACTGAATCTACAGTTAATTATTTGATTAAACTGTAGATTACGCGACGCAGAAAATTATCCCAAATAACATCAACTGCTGTTTTTTGTGATTCATAAGTTTATTGCTCCATTTTCAAAATCCTTAGATCATAAATTTTTCAAACGAATCACGCTCAATATTTCAGAATGAGGCACAAAGGATTTCTGTGAAAAATCATGAGAAAGTAAACAGACGCTTATTAAATTAAGCACTATTAAGTTTAAGCGGGGAAAAAAAATTTTATTTATTGTATCAATAATTGTCAATAGTTGTGTAGATAACAAGTTTTAGAATAAATTAAGATTCGACATTCGCATTAATTTGTGCATTCGAAATTTTTAGGATAACATGTCCTGATAAACATTTATATTCTTTTTAGATGTTCACTTTTCTTATTTTCATTTTTTCTGGAAAATTGACCCAGACAAAAATTTCAAACTCAAATAACATACACATTCATTACCAACTGCGAGTACTCGGCCTAAAATTTTCGCCATACGCATTAGTTTCTCACGTGCAACTTTTTTTTTGCAAGGAAGCAGATAACCGGAATTCAAGCCCTCAAAAAAAAAAATAGGGTGAGGATAGTATCCCTAAATGCGAATCTAGAGAAGCTTTTAAAAGATATTGGAGGGCACACGATTAAAACCACATACTGGAAACATTCATGACGTACGGCTGGAGAATAATTCAAGTTCAAACTCAAAATTCATTTGCATGCTTGAATTTCCTCTAATTGATACAGGGTAGTTCAAAAATAGTTATTCACAACACGGTTCGAGGTCTTCACGTTTGTATAAATAGGATGGAAAGTAAAATAGCAAAGCGAACAATTAAACTTAGTTCCATGACATAATTGCAGAAAGAAAAGAAGAATCGAATTATGTGATTGGCGGGATAATCAAAATTAAATCTCCTGAAACTTAATCTTTAATATCAAATGACACAGCATTCATTCAAAGCAATCCCGATAACATTGGGTTACGATTATTTAACTACATACAACACAATTTTGGCTAAATCATACATGAGGAGAACATGTGTTTTTCTGCATTGAGTCCAACGTAAAAAGCGCAAATCAAATGCACTGATCTCAACGACTGATGAACATAGGAAGTGACAACATACTTCGTATTCAATCGGGCACAGTAAAAAGTAGGCGAATTTCAACACCATCATTACTGAGAGTTACGCTAAAATCCATCCCCACACCCATGTCCTGGGGTGAAATTTGCTACGCTGCCCGAACTGACCTCGGAAAGGTCAATTCTGAGGGGGAAGATCGTACGCATACAAATTCTCATGATTGTTACCGGGCGCATACATTTACTTCTAAACGAATAATAAAGCGAATTATGATAGGTTTAAAAAAACTGAAAACCAGTCACATCATAAATAACGGGCTATAAAAACAGGTCACCTGCAATTAAAACGACGAGGTCGTTTTCTGAGCGACTATTTCTCACATGGGCTTCAAGTCAGAGAACTTCGGAGAAATGTTTATGCCATTACTAGAGGAAAAACTTCATATACAGAAATGATAAGTCCACTGAAACTAAGAACGGCACAAAAATGGTACAATTTCCAAAGTCATCAGACAAAAAACGAAAATGCCGCTGGCCTACTTTAAGTGTTCCCTAGGTTCAACAACCTCTGCCTACCACACGCTTACATCCTGCTGTTGATGAAATGAAGCTAAGACTTTCAGGCCAAATTAACATTTCCTAGCACCTTCAATAAATCACGAGCGCTGCTCCAAGAAAAACGAACGAAATCACGTGCTTGTCGTAGCCAGTTCATTAGCAGGCCCACATTTCGGTAGGCTGTGACAAAGTACACGATATAGGACAAGGACACCACAATACCGGCAAAATGCGAATCTTCCACGGAAAACTTCAAGCGTTCATTAAAATTAGCATTAAAGGACAGTCGTTTTAAGATTCGTATAATCGTGACAACACGAGCACCGAACGCAACCCCCACTCCTGACGACGACACGACAGTTACTGACGGGTTAGCCTGAGCCAATACAGAAGTGTCTGGCTGGAGTACACGGTCCAGGAACGTGGTTCACCACACACTGCAAGTCTCAAAGAAAATTGGCCCCCAGTACACTGGTGGGGCAGTTTTTTCCTGGAAACTCGTGCCAACGTTGAGCAAGTCAAGTGTTAGCTATCTTCCTGCTTAACCCCATGTCGACCACCGTCCTTTCAGAAAATCACTCAAATCGTTCTTATTTTCTAAATGCTTTAATGAAAGTTTCTCATTTACTGCGTTCCATTTACGAAAATTCAAGAGAAATTGCCATAATAATTCGTTCAAGACAAAAAAAATTGGTTGCTATAAGGTTAATATGTCCACACGGATGTATTCTTTCTGCTCTCAAAATCACTCCATGTTAAAGGGATTTGAAGTGTATTTTTGATAAACCTTTTTTCAGTATATGAACGTTACCGCTGAATGTCATAGATTGAGATGCATTAGTTTTCCAGTGAGAAAGTTATGAGCGTTGGTTCATTAACAATTTATCTTTGGTTGGGTTAGCACTTTACCTTACGAAATGGAGGCGAGGAAAAATCACTGCATAATTAGTCTGTGAGTTTTTAAAACAAAGTGTTCATGGTTAAGGCCTATTGGAACCAGTACCAGTTCGTGGAGATGAAATCTCTAACATAAATATAGACACCTCTTGTGTTTCGTCTTAGGAGAAATATCTTTCGTGTAATGGGAGAAGTTGGTCATACAACTCTTCTGAAGCCAATCTTACTGATATGTTCGTCATCAAAACGCATAAGAAATTATAATGCCTGTCACGAAATGATGAATAATTCAGCTTAACAATTTTAATTCGCTTTTTTTTTGCAATTTTTACGTGGTTAATTTCACTGAAAACTTTACGAGAAACCACGGTTACATACACAAATTTCTTTAGAATTCAATTTCAATGCTGAATATATGCGGGGTTCAACTCCGTGTAGATACAACACATTTCTCAAAGACGGTGCCATCGTTTTGGGAATTATAACCTGTCATAAAAATTCCGATAATGAACATAAACTTAAGCAATGCTTATTCATTTCAGTCAGTCAGTCAATAGGGTGCAAATAACACGTCAAACACGTAAGTGCAATTTCTCAATATCAAATTCAAATAATGTAATCTACCATTACATCAAACGTTCATTCCTGGAAAAATACCAGAAATGTAAAATGATGGCGAACGTTCCATGACGGAAAAGATATAATAATTCCCAGTAGATCATTTTAAGTCAATATTGTTTCCAAGTCATTAGTTATGACCAGCCGATCATGCAAGTCAATACTGTTTCCAAGTATTTAGTTATGACCACTTGATCATGCCAGTCAATGTTATTTCCAAGTCATAAGTTTCAAATTTTGCATTGCTATCATCGCTTGCTAAAAACGTACGTTGTCCACCAGAGAATAATGAAATAGCGCAACCGTAACAACCAATCAATTAAAAGAAACAACTCTCAATAAATTTTCAAGAATAAATTGGAACTAATATTAGGCTTGATGCCCATGTACATTTGTTTACTTGAGAGAACCGCTAGGTTAGGATATTTTAATAACCTATATTGTTTTTTGTGCCATCTATAATACATTGGGAGTAAACTGATTTTTCTCATTTTTTGGAGGGAAGTTTTAATTTTAAGAAATGTTGAATTGATCCGTATCGGGGCAAGTGACTGTTTTCCTTTCGTTCTTGTTTCTTTCTTCCTTTCTTTTTGGAATGCAATTTAAACTATGACGTATGTTGAATTGACGGGTGCCATAAAAATTCAAGTGCTTTTTTTCTTCATTTTTCACTTTCTTCTTTTTGGAACGCAGATTTTATTTATACCTATGTTAAATTGACAAGTAACATTGGAAGTTAACATCTGTCTTTCTTTCCTATTTCTTTCTCTCTTCCTTTATGAACTCAGTTTTCAATTTTTCGTGTGTTAAATTGGCGCGTGAATTATTCATTAAGTGTCCAACAATTTTTTTGCTCATAAGATAGTACAAGTCATGATGTGACAATCTGCAAAGCAATTGCAGAGCTCTAGGATCGTAAATTGTCTTGACCACAATTCTCTGATACCGTCAGGTAATATCTTCTATTTATTGAGGAAAGAACGTACGACAAAAGCTAAATCTGTGATCCTACAGTCTCAGCTCTGGAAATATCTGGTATTCATGGTCCGAGTAGTATGGGTTGGTACCAGCATGGTTAATGTGCTCAACAAAAAACTCAAACTCGCTCTTAAGTACTGAGCATCGTAAGGCAGAAGTCATCTTCCAGCGCAGCAATTTGTGCTGTTTTCTAAATGGAGAGATGATGCTCGAGTGCTTGGAAGAGACGGTAATTTTAAAACGTCTGTTGGGTCATCCCAGGGAAGTAAAGTTGAATTGAAAAATAAACAATGTAGAATCCTTAAACAGAAGCAAAGTTGAATCATTTCACAAAATCAACATAGAATCATCTCACAGAAGCAAAGTTGAATCATTTCACAAAAACAACATAGAATCATCGCACAGAAGCAATGGTTATCTTCTGTTATGATCTAATAAAAGCTAAGTTGAATCATCCCACATAAGCAAAATTAAATCATCATACGGTTTGGCCCTCGAGACCAAATCAAATTTGCGAATGGAATTGGTTTCGAAAAAAAATTTGTAGGGAAAGTAATAGCGCGGTCGCATTTGCGGTAGCCTAAAACGGTGAAATCTTGTGTTCAACACCGGCTACTTTAATTTTTTTTGTAAATTTTGTTTGAAATTGTTGTAATTTTTATATGAAATAGAACAGTGTTCCAACTCCAATCGTACTTGATGTTATTTAGGATATCGTTTCATATTTCCACCACGTATTTTCATGGAGGAGATTTTCATAATGTTGCAGACCGACCAGTAGTCACATATTCAATTTTCGTAAATGCTTAAACAAAACTAAATGAAGGCACGATTCAGTGCATGTTTGCTACTTTAAAAAAAAATTTCTTACCCCAATATTATTGACTTTAAACTGAGTTGAATATATTAAACTTCAGTATAACCAGTCGCTGTCAAAGTGTTAAGATTTTGAAACGAGAATTTTGAACGTAACTGAGAACTGATTTCGTCCTCTAAATATTTTAATTCTTTACGCTTTTCAAGATTACAATTTGGTTATTAAAGTTAGATATCTTTCAGGTGGTAGGTAACATCTTTTAATAGTTTGCGTTAAAAAATCAGGTACAGATATGGTAGCCTTTACTTTAATACATGGCAATGACAATGCCAAAGAAATAATATAAAACATTTTTCATGCGGTTGTGATGTAAAGTTCATTTTATTGTAGAATAGAAGAGAGACCACGAGTCATTGAACAAGTTCTGACCTCTCAAAGGTGCCGCTCCAATGTCATATCTTTCATGAATTGAAATAATGAATCGATTCTTGGGAAATCTCGAGCGTAAAATGAAAATGAGAACCAGTGTTAAAATATACATTGTATATATAGCATTATTTAGGACAAATGATTTTTCAAATTATGAGAAAAACATTGTCATTTCTTTTTCCATCTCTGTTCTTTTCTTTGAGCTTTTGTGTTTCTTTTTTCTGGGCGAAGTTCCTCTTCTATAACCGTTTAATTAGTCATCTTCTAGGAACCCCCTTTTTCTACTAATCGTATCACTAGTATTGCTGTTAAATTGAGGAATTGGAAGCAACCAGTAAATATAAGTTCAGGGTCCTGATGACTTATGGATAGGTTAAAACCGTTAGAAAAGATTAAAGCGGTTTTCTGCTATTCAAATATTTATGCAGTCCTTCTTTTTCAATATTTCTGAAAAAAATGAGGTAGCACATTCAGCGTCCTGAGTTAAAGTAAAAATATTGTCTCTCTTCTTCCATCTCTCTTTTTTTAGCACTTACGTTTCTTGTTTCATAGGGAAGTTCTCTGCTTATGGGAAAACATTTTATTCCCTTCGAGCTCATTATTTTGGCATACAAGTCGATACGTGGGATTGTAAAAAATTGTCCCGAATGTCGACCTCATGGTCTTAGATGTAAAATAATTTAAATCTGCCCATTTTACTTTTAACATCAATTCCTCATATCACTATAGTGTTCGTTTGCTCATATTCCAATACATATGCGAGCTAACGAGAGTGTTTTGAACTATGCGTGGAAAGGATTGTGGTTTCTTAATTACTTACATTTATTTTAATTTTCAAAATCAAATTGATTAACGCAAAGTAGGGAACGAATTTTTTTTAGTGCTTTTCTCTCAATCACTTTTTTTCCGACATATGAATCATTGTTTCATTTTCTTATTCCAGTCTTAAAATGTTTTTGTTTGTCTTGTGTAGCAAATTTTAGCTTCTTACGGTCGTGAGTACATTATAACAACACTATTTTAGGTAGTTAACTTTTTGTACTGTTCCAGCAGTGTTGAAAATGTTACGGCTAGCATTGTACAACAATCCTCCTCATGTCTTTGACTCCGGTGAACTCTTTTGTGTCAGCACTATTAGCGTAAGTAGGAAGTGTAAATTTATGTCATGATGATTATTTTACTCTCCTAGCTCATCATTTGGCATACTTTAATCCGTTAGAGTGAAAAGTTGTCCTAAGCCCCGAATGTCGACCTCATAGTCTTAGACGCAAAATAAATAATATCTGCCCATTTTACTTTTAACATTAATCTCTCATACTCGTATCACAAATTCCTATGTTCGTAAGTTCAAATTTCAATATAAATGCGCACTAATGAGAGGGTTTTCAACAATGTGTCGCTAGGATTATGTTTTCTTAGTTACTAGTATATGTATGCATTATCAAAATCTTAACGCATAGAAGGGAAAACATTTTTTCGTGTTTTTCTCTCAATCATTTTTGTTTAGACATGTGACATGGGTATTACGATACCCATGTGTAAGTAACAACTAAGGATTAATGTCAAGAAATTTTGAAAACCAATGTTTTAGATATTTCATGTTTGAACCTTATTGAAAATAAACTGTTTTCTATTCTTGCTTTCTTTATTTCTAAGAAACCCCACAAACTAACCCATTATGCTCGTCAACGAAGTTTCGACTTTCCCACAAATTGACTTTCTGGGTAAAATTTACAGCTGACATCTCCCTTTTTCAACCTGATATCCACTGGCACTCCACATTTATGTTACTTCACAATTATTGTGGATGAAATTGATTGAAAATAAGGCCTTTGAGAATATTTAGTCTTCCACAACACACACAAATGAATCTTGTGTAATTCATCGCAATCAGAATGCTAGGCCCAAAGGATTCTCGAGGATTAACCTGACATCGCACAAAGAGTATTGTGATATTTACAGATGAAAATAACATAACTTCTTTACTGCTCTTTAGATCGTTTCGAAGTTTAGAGTAGACATGCAGTGGCATAATGAACAATTTTAAAACTGCTCTCATGGAGAATGCTTTTAAACAATAAAGTTTCAACGGATTTACCAAATAAGTTCGGCGTTCCTCAAGGATCAATCTTGAGTCCCTCTCGTTTTCAGTTTTCATTCATGATTCCCGATTCAAACCTGCATACATAAAAGTTTAAATGTGGCAGAGGATTGCCATTTTGTCATGATTAGTTCAAACACAAGTCAAAGCTGGAAGCTTCTTTACCAAACTGAAATCGTGGAATGACTTAAATAACATCAAATTTGACGCAAGTAGAGCGCAATTAATTATTTTCAGATTTAAGAATGCAAACAGAAAGGTGTGAAAATTTTCTCTGACTTTCAGAAATGATATAATCGAATTCGTAGACATATTAAAAAATATCAGTGCTTCTTTCGACAAAAACATGTCCTTCGAAAAACACGTGGAGACAATGTGCAGCAAATTAATGATTTTTTGATCTAATTAAGAACACACTTGACGAACAAACTACACAGACTATTGATCTTTAATCATTGCATACTACATAGTCTGAGAAGAAATACCTCAATGTCTCCAAAAACGAATTTCAAAAATGAATTTCCGTTACATCTTTGCGTCTTTTGGCAAATAAAAGAGAAGTAAGCATGCATCCTTTCTCTTGAAAAATGAAGGCTGGACACTTTAACCATTATAATTACACATTCAGAAAGCATGACACGCGTGTTCGCTTCTCCTGGCCTCTCTCAGAATAATACAGGTGTTGTGAAACCACTTCCGCTAACTATTGATTAAAAGTTCTGAATCGGAAGAATGATGAATTAGAGATACCATTAATCTGACCCGGGACCAAAAGCTCAGTCAGTTTTCGGAATCCTGCTGCAGATCAAGCTCACACAGTGTATTAAAATCAGTCAAACAATGACCGTGTGACGTTGTTTCGGATCTCTGGCATAATTATATATGTGCTTTAATTTGAAATAGTACTGGAAAGACCTATCTTGTTGTTCTACATAGCTCAACTGTCAAATAGAGCGATTGCTCGTAAGCTTTTCAACAGTTCACGGAGGCTTGTTTTATGCAACGGTCTAATTATGGAGTACCATGACAAAAACATGACAAAATACAATATTATCCACTAATCATTAGGACCCTGAATTTACATCTACTGGTTGCTTCCAATTCCTCAATTTAACAGCAATACTAGTGGTACGAGTAGTAGAAAAAGGGTGTTTCTATTGGTCGAAAACCTTTTAGTTGCTGTGGATGTGTGAATAATTATCATCAAACGAATCATCGGTGCTGTAATTGCAAAGCTGTCTATGATGTATTGGTAGGCTGACGCCATCATGTCCGACTGCCTGTGTGTTTTAATTGGATTTACGATACTTATTGATTCTGTTTGTGTGTAACAACTTTTGTTCAGTTCAGGCTACGTTTGTTAAAAATTCCTCGAGTTCTGCCTCCAGTTCGTGTTTTCTATCTTAGTAAATAAGAAAAAATATTCCTGACCAAGAAGAAAATTTGATGAGATGGGAGGCTTAAATATTGTATTATCAGGGAATCTATGATTTGCGTATTATGTTTCACCAAAAGAAATAAAGATCTTTGTTTTCCTGACGTATTTTCTGAAAAAAATAATTATCTCTTTATACAGAATCCATTTCAATCTTAACCAGTCTAAAAAAAATCAAGGGATCTTTTCCAGATAAGCTAAGCCCCGCCACTAGTGCAACACACAAGTTCACCCACTTGTCCCTTTCGAAATAATGCGCCCATCGACTTCAAATTGCTCTCAAGCGGAAGATTAAAACATTTTCCCTTGATTAAAACAAAGATCCCTACATTTTGGCCTCGAATTAGTGACGCAATCAAATTCGTAAGTACGATTTCTACGCATATTTTTCTTTTAACTTGTTGATGAAAAGAAGAACGCCCGTTTCTTGCCAAAAAACTTTACACATTAAATGTATTTTCTGAAATTGGATTTTGAAAGTATCAAAAAAATAAGTTTCTCAATGTAGTCTTTCCAGAAAAATACCGAATTAAATAATTTTTTCCTATTGTTGTCAGATTACATTAATTAAAAATGTCAAAAAGATTTGTCATGTGGATGATTAATTTTCGTTTTGTGCTTCAGCAATTTTTAAAGAAAAAAAACCTAAGCCTTTTTCCAATAATTTCTACGAAATTGTCTCGGAACTATGAAAACAATTGTCATAGTTCAATTTGATTTTTACGCAAATGTCAATCTCTGAGCCTTGCAAATGTTTTTATCTCACAATTTAATGGTTTCGAAATTCACGGTATATTGTCTATAATTTAGAATCTGGGAATACAGCGAGATGGTGTCATGCGTGACACAAGTGCGTAAAATGTGTATAAAGTAAGTATAACAAAAAAAAATCTACATTAAAACAATTGCGTACGAATGACATGAACAACCAAACCACGGCACTCGCAATTTGAAAAAAAATCACAACGTAAAAAATATGAGAGTATAATACTGGAAATGTTAAAACGTTGACTATTTCATATAGTGTGAAAAATTTGAAATGTTATGAATTATTTTAAATATTATTCACAATTTGAAACGTTGTTGAAAACGTTGAAATAATATTTTTGAAACTTTGTTAAAAATACTTAAAATGTTGTAACATTGTACAAATGTAAAAATCAATGCAGACACGAATGATGTTCAAATAAGTTTAACGCATTATATTAAAGAAGTGTGAAACACCTAATACTGAATCACTGTTGCAGGTACTGAGGCCTGAGGGTGACTTCTTTATTTTCCTGCTCTCTTGAATTGTTATTCTTTCGCTAGGGCATCTATAATTTGAAGCCTCCCAGTACACAGGCTTTATTAGGACAGCTAAAATCTTAGATTGATCGGCGGCGAAAAGTTAGATTGAGGTGCGAGCACTGGATCTCATTTCTATCAGCACTAGATCTTATTTCTATCAGCACTAGATCTCATTTCTATCAGCACTAGATCTCAATTCTATCAGCACTAGATCTCATTTTTATCAGCACTAGATCTCATTTCTATCAGCACTAGATCTCATTTCTATCATCAGAACTCATTTCTCTAATCAGATCTCATTTTTATCAGCACTAGATCTCATTTCTATCAGCACTAGATCTCATTTCTATCAGCAATAGATCTCATTTCTATCATCAGATCTCATTTCTCTAATCAGATCTCATTTCTATCATCAGATCTCATTTCTATCATCAGATCTCATTTCTATCAGCAATAGATCTCATTTCTATCATCAGATCTCATTTCTATCAGCACTAGATCTCATTTCTATCAGCACTAGATCTCATTTTTGTCATTAGATCTCATTTCTATCATCAGATCTCATTTCTATCATCAGATCATATTTCTATCATCAGATCTTATTTCAATCTTATCATTTTAGCAGATGAGGTGAGAGAGATCATTCCTTTTGAGATCATTAAAATATGGCCAATTTTTTACATAAAATTAACACTTGGCACGATGAAGAAGCAACGAAATCTACAAACAAACACGATAGACAAGATACATGTACAGAAAGTATAAAATTTGGGATGTATTGATTGCTGGTTTGCGAAAAATTGTTCGAAAATATGAAATCAACGTTTCCAATATAAACAGTTTTGTCGTGGTAGCAAGCTCGTGCAAAGCAAATGTTACTGCTGCATAATCGTAATACGAATCATGTGAAAAAACATGCATAAAAAAAACACGAGTACAAGGCCCTAAAACGGAGGCTGCGATACGTGTAGCATAATAAAGCCGTACGGAATAATAACAAGAACGAAATGCCATAAAACGGAGGCTGCGATACGTGTAGCATAATGAAGCCGTACGGAATAATAACAAGGACGAAATGCCATAAAACGGAGGCTGCGATACGTGTAGCATAATAAAGCCGTACGGAATAATAACAAGGACGAAATGCCATAAAACGGAGGCTGCGATACGTGTAGCATAATAAAGCCGTACGGAATAATAACAAGAACGAAATGCCATAAAACGGAGACCGTAATACGTGTGGTATGATGAAGCCTTACGATGTAATAAAACGAATACAATGCCCTCAAACGCAAATATTTGAAAAAGAGATAAGCGACGAAGCGGCGCACCTTTGCATCACTTGAGTTTTCTTGCAACTAATCGCTCGTAACTTGAAGAAAATAATTTCATCCAGATAAGGAGTGACCAAATACGTTATCTTTCAAGATGATAGTACCTAGAAATGCAGATAATTAAATGAGGAGTGGCAACGATTTAACTCTGTAAAGTTACGTAAGTTCCATTTCCCACATTTGTAAACACTTCTGATATATGTTTTATTATGGAGGCCTAAACTCTAACTTATGAACTTATCGTCTTAAATTTTTTGTCTATTGGATGATGTGGATCATAAAATGTTCTTTGAAGCTCAATGGCGAGTGGCAGTTCGTTCCTCATTGTGATGTCGGTGACAACCTGATGTCATGCAGTGCCAGTTTCATGGCGGTGGTTGTAATTACGGTGGTTGTAATGACGGTGGTTGTAATGACGGTGGTTGTAATGACGGTGGTTGTAATGACGGTGGTTGTAATGACGGTGGTTGTAATGACGGTGGTTGTAATGACGGTGGTTGCAATGATGGTGGTTGCAATGACGGTGGTTGCATTGACGGTGGTCGTAATGACGGTGGTTGTAATCGCAGACCACAGATGATATTACACTAGATGTCGTCGAGACTTTCTTGAAAGCGAAAATAGGAAGACGATAAAATGTTACAAGAATAACTTAATTATGCGCAAAGATGCAGGATAATTATACCTTCGAAAAATTCACGCATTGAATATACGTTTTTGTTTTATACTGTGTCATTCATTTCTCCTTAATTAATCAAATATACGCTCATTTTACTTTAGATGGTAGTAATTTAAGCGAAAAAAGAATTTCGATGAACCAATATATGCGAAGTAACATCCAGACGATAATTATTGCTAGTACGCATGAGGTATCTTCAATAAATACTCAGTATATTTCATAAATACTTAGTATATTTCATAAATACTCAGTATATTTCATAAATACTCAGTATATTTTATAAATACTTAGTATATTTCATAAATACTCAGTATATTTCATAAATACTCAGTATATTTCATAAATACTCAGTATGTTTTATAAATACCTAGTAGATTTTATGAAAATTCAGTATGTTTTGTAAATACTCCATAAATACTTAGATAATCGAATAATACTTGCCACATGTATCTTCACGCCTCAGTACATAGAGAAATAACTACGGACTGTTGAGTGTTTTGACAATTAATTAGGAAACTATAACATGAAATGAAGTTTTCCTATGTAACTTATGTAAATCGAGTGTGATTCAGAACAAATGTATGGAAATTTTACCACTAAATTAATATTACTTTCATTTATTCATCAATATGATTCAGAAAAGTATGAGACAATCGCCTCATTTTAAACATGCAGTAGGGTTGTAACCCTCAATTGAAAAACACACTAGTGTCATAACCCTCAATAATTGAAACATATACTAGTGTTGTAACCTTCAATCAAAATATACACTAGTGTTGTAACCCTCATTCAAAATACACACTAGTGTTGTAACCTTAAATCAAAATATACACTAGAGTTGTAACCCTCATTCAAAATACACACTAGTGTTGTAACCTTCAATCAAAATACACACTAGTGTTGTAACCTTCAATCAAAATACACACTAGTGTTGTCACCCTCAATTGAAATACACACTAGTGTTGTCACCCTCAATTGAAATACACACTAGAGTTGTAACCCTCAATTGAAATACACACTAGTGTTGTAACCCTCAATCAAAATACACACTAGAGTTGTAATCCTCAATTGAAATACACACTAGAGTTGTAACCCTCAATTGGAATACACACTAGTGTTGTAACCCTCAATTGAAATACACACTAGTGTTGTAACCTTCAATCAAAATACACACTAGTGTTGTAACCTTCAATCAAAATATACACTAGAGTTGTAACCTTCAATCAAAATACACACTAGTGTTGTAACCTTCAATCAAAATACACACTAGTGTTGTAACCTTCAATCAAAATACACACTAGTGTTGTCACCCTCAATTGAAATACACACTAGAGTTGTAACCCTCAAT